>JAQBSW010002649.1:0-5000 GCA_029291075.1 Eudiplozoon nipponicum
TATAATCAAGTCTGAGATAATGATATAAACACCTGATACATTAATTACATACAATAATCAGTATAAACTAAGAATTTTATATTGTAGAAAAGGCAATTCATCCATGTACTGGTCAGAATTTGCCGTGGACAGGGCTCGAACCTGGGCACGTCTGCTTCGGAATCTGGTGCTCTAACCACTGAGCCATCCTGTCGCACTCTACACATATTCTGGCCAGTACGTGATGAGCTTACTATGCGGACGAAAGCGGTCTACTGGATGAATTTACTTTTCTACACTATACAATTCTTAGTTTATGCTGGTAAATGTATGTATTTAATGGGTCAGGTGTGTATATCATTATCGCAATCTTGATTATAATAATTGTCAAATTGTTTGTGGCATGTGCATCCCGATGAAATAGGCTTTCGAAATCTGAAGAAAATACATACAATTATAAGCAAAAATGGAGACAATACTTTATAGTTTTTTTGTGTAGGACGCGTTCAGAATGGTTGTTATTTTCCATTTTGACAATATTCGTGGTGTTGGGACCCTTCGGCTTTGATGTCACAACGCAGTAGGCTGTGTATGTTGTCTACTTTTCCGTTGCTAGGAATACACATTTGTATAGCAAATTGAACCTCAAAACTAACATAAATTATTTGACCAATCAGATTCTCTTTTAGTGTGTATTATTGGTTCCTATTCGTAAGCCGCCAGTAAGCACAAGAAACATGCTTACATGGGAAAATACCTATCGTTCATTCTGATTTTAATATGCAATTCTGGTCCAATTTTTAACTCAGTTGTTTCTAGATGCGCACAACCTAATACACGATAGCATATATATATATATATATATATATATATATATATATATATATATATATATAGCTTTTTAACATGAAGTTAATAATATGGAACATTAGCCGTTTTTGTATATAATATTTTTTACTGTAAATTTCCGTCAAAATCATTAAACAGGCATACATGGTTCAGATGGTATATTTTTGATAAAATTTAAATTTCATTGTGAGAATTTTTTAAAAACATATTGGTTTTGTAACACAATTGCCTGATGGCGAGACGCAAACTAAATATCGGGCATTAAAAATATTTTGTGGTCCTAATAAGGAACATTTGCTAAATACAATGGCGTGATGCCGCGAGTTTTTAGATACTGAAATTTAGATGATTGTCGGATGCCTCTAAATTTAAGTCCACACTAAAATTTCACGCTAGTTTCTACTGTGCATAAATGAAGCTATCTTGAAGGTTAAAATTTTGTTTGTGTCCACAAATAGAAGAAAATCAGTGTAGAGTCTCTGTTTTGTTTAATGCCTTGTTTAATTAATTGGAAAGTTGACTTGCGAAGTACTTAACTTGTAGTCTAGAATAAACAGAAATATATGCATGTATAGCATATTGAGTCAGAAGTTGGTTAAGTACAACAATAAATATATGCTGATTCACTAACGACAGTAATCAATAACTTATGCAGTAAAATTATGCGTAAGCCATGCGTGTCTGCTTCGAAATTTATCCAACATTACACATGTAAGTTACTGTTTTACTCATTTGTGTGCCACTTTTTCCGATCGCTTAACTTGTTATTATCTGTTTCCCTTTCGGGCATTTCTGTATACCTATTTTATTTCCTGAATAAATGCCTGTCTAAATTCCAGAAGTGTTAATATAATCACCCAATTTCCAAATTTGGAGAAAGCGAAAATGTATGGCTTAACAAAATATAAATTTTATTAATTCATTGGTACAATACACGATGGTAAAACAATATATAGAGTTCGCATAATTGGTCTATAACAAAGTACAAATGATTTAACGAAAAAAAGATAATGCTTCAATGAAACTTATCATGTATATGCAATAAAATTGCTGAACAGTTATTCAGGGACAATGTATATGAATAAAGATGCACAAATATTGTAATGAAAATTGCTAAAAAACGAATACTTCCCAAGCAGCAGTTTACAAAACCTCGCCACTGTCTAGATCATGTTGAATTATGTGCTAATTTTTTAAGTAAAGGAAATTTATATATATATATATATATATATATATATATATATATATATATATATATATTCATAAAGTGACTCGTAAAAACAGAGTTTGATTTCAGATAAAATAGCTCCAAATAAGAAGATAAACAAAGTGCAGTTAAAAAGTCCAAAGAATGCACATTTGGTCAAGACACGCGTGACAGTTGTACGTTGCAATCTATTGGATGTATGTGTATTAAAGCAGTTGCAGAGTCAACTTTTTATGAAGTACTTAGCAATTTCACTTCAAAGTCAACGTTCGCCATTTAATATAGTCCAAACTTGTAAAGAATTTAAACAATATACTGTTTTGGGCTTATGCGCTATTTATTTAAATCAAGGTTGCGAACTTGATATAAACACCAGTCCCATTACACGCATACAATCGTCAGTATAAGCTAAGCATTGTGTACTGTCCAAAATACGATTCATTTAGTAGACAGTTTTCGTACTTACTTGGAACTCTTAACCAAATGTACAGAATTTGGGGCATACACGCCTCGTAGCTGGGCACGTCTGCTTCAGAATCTGTTGCTCCAACCACAAAGCCAGTGTGCCGCACACAACATAAAATTTCCAGCTATATACTAACTAGTGTTTCTAGGTTAGTCTTTCCTTTAGGTGTAGTCCATATTGCACTCTTGCTTCGAAATATGTTGCTCTAACCACTGAGCCGTTCTGCCGCACACTATACACAATTTCCAGTTATATACTAACTAGTGTCTCTAGTTCAGCCTTCCCTTTAAGTCTGTATGACAATTTGTTAAACCTAAAGTTCCAACTAACCACTCAAAATCTGCCATTGTAAAACAAACATCACGGTACCTGCGTAAATGTTTTTCAATTGAACATTTATACGAATGAACGAAAATCGGTTGCATGGGCGATGGTAACAATTATTTAAATTAAGGTTGCGATCCGGGTATATAAACGTAGCCTTATTAAATTAATCAATAATTAGTGGTGGTTTTCAAATCGTCTAGTGACACTTTAAATATTTCCACAACCTTTAACATTTACGCTTTTGTTCACAATTTATTTCGAAACTACGAACAAGTAAATTTTGAATAGTAACCAAATTATATGAAATTTTCAGTATGAATATTAGGCGTTATTTCATGCACACATGCGTATCTTTCGAATTATCAACTGGGGCCAACATTACATCTCTGACCTATTGTACAGTGGGCCAGCTAAAGTTGTACGTTGGTGTAGTGTAGGAACGTAAAATCAATAGTGAAGTCGATTTAAAGTAAAGTAAGTCCGTTAGAGCTTTCAATTGGCACTCAATTTTGATAAAATATGTTGACGCTACAGTGGTATCGGTACAGTGGTTATTAAGTCCTAATAGCCTTTCACTGACAAGAAGACAAACATACCTTATGAACATGTGCTATCTCAGCAAAAGCCTTATAATCTGGCGTCAACCAGTGCCGGATATTACGTTTTCATGGTAATCAGAGCATTATCAGTTAAATATATAAAACTTATATAATCTTGGTTGCGATGAACAAGCACACTGGATACTTTTCGTATATTAATTTACGTTTTACGAGGTGCATCATGCCCAGTGCATAGGCTCATACATTTCCGGTTTATGCGGATTATTTTGTAGTAGCATGTGTTCAGAACAGTGGATTATCAGACGGTCGGCGCAAATTTGTCCAATCTTAATGATCATGATACGGTGTTAATTTATAGGTTCTATGTATATTTTAAATACTGAATTTGCTTGCCGTTGCAGTTTGCATGATTCTATATCATGTCGCCAATTTTTTTTGTTCTCATCTTACTAGACCAAAAATGTAACGCGTTTGAGGTGCGTTGTGCCGGTTGTAAATGATGTGAAGCCAGCGAACAAGAAACGCATGCCTGCGTAGAAGTACACCGTCGCTTCACTTTTGTTTTGTGATTATCATCATTTGCTCATATGATAAGGTAAATCACATTAAAAACTATTACTAGCTATAGCTCAATGAAACGCTCAAAATGTCAGATACCGTTTTTGACGGGGATCTAATAGGTGTTGCGTAACAAACAACAAATTAGTTCAGTTATGACCAGAAGGATAAACGAAAGACTGCATGAACGGAAAGTATAATCTCATGCACATTCGTTTCGTGCTTACTGGCGACTCATCAGTAGGAGCCGGTATTACGCCCTTTAACCACTATATATTTTGTGGAAGAATGTGGAATAATAGGACGGTATGCATGACGAATGTGCATGAGATTATACTTTCCGTTCATGCTGCCTTTGGTTTATCCTTCTGGTCACAACTGAACTATGATGGATATAAATTTATGCTATAGTTCACCGAAATTGAGAATAACATCAATTTCTGAACACTTGTTACTCCACTTAGTCCATGCACTCTGGTCTTGATCGACATCAGTTATCCGCATCAAACAGTGTTTAACTGTTACATATTGAAAAAGGTAAACAGAAGTGAAAGACATTTTTTTCAGATTGATATTTTGCCTGTGCTTTTGAGTTTCATGGGTTTTAGGAGATAGAACATTTGGGCTGAAACCTGATTTTGTGTTTCCACTCGGGAAAAATAGTCTATATCTAATAAGTGTAGGATTCCATTCGTGACTGACGATACACCTCATATTCATTTATGAAAATCATATTAATAAGAAGAAATGGATTAGGTGTCAAATCTTCTTTTTATTGTGCTCTGCATTTAAATCTTTTCATATTCAGCAATTGATTGATACATTCTTTCATTCAAATTCATTTTTTGTTCTATGGCTTCTGCGATATTTCTGTATGATTATAAATGTGTGTGTGTTAAATATTGTTAATTTACCTCACTAAGTTTATGGTTTATTAATAAAGTAGGTTAAAATTACTTGCATTAAAATTTTTTTATAATCATTACTCTGTTTGTCTTTCATTTGGCGAAATGGAAAAATATAAAAAATATTCTTGAAATAAAAACAGTTAGTC
>JAQBSW010002649.1:10000-35000 GCA_029291075.1 Eudiplozoon nipponicum
TGCTTGAAATGAGATCACACCTTGTCTAAAATATACTCGATTTCATAGCTTCAGCTGATTTTTGTTTAAAATTTAATAATTTAACAAATCAGCAAAGGCAAAAGGCAAATTATTACTTTCCAAAAAGTAGAGCTGTTTACCTGATCTTGCTTTTGACTAAAGTAATTATTATTCCAGTAGTTGTCTTTCTTGAACAAAATATTTCGGCAGCCTTTATTAGCAGCCTTTTTCAGTTGGTCCATCCCCACCAATTTTTACAAAACACACTAATGAAGCTAACGCGATATTTCCTCTGGTTATATTTTTATACATCAGACTGATCTTTCATTAGATAGTTGTGTCTCACATGTGTGTGTGTGTTCAACTATCTTGTGAAAGATAAGTCTGCTGTATAAATAATATGGCCGGAGGAAATATCGCACTTGCTTCATTAGTTTCTTTTGTAAAATTAGTGCAGATGGACCGACTTAGGAAGGCTGCCGATAAAGGCAGCGGAAATATTTTATTCAAGAAAGAAAACTACTGGAATGCTAACTGCGTTAGTCAAACGCAGATCAGGAAATTTTGATTAATCCAGCAACGCAAAAAATTTTCATTTAAATCAGAGCTGTTTTTTGTATTTATATTTGTTTCCGGCTGTGTACCTGTTTCATACCAGGTGTTTATAGCCAGATTATGCGAAAGGATAGAACACAGACGTTTTTCATTGAACATAAAAATTAAAAGTCAATCATTTGAAAGACAATCTATCTATTTAATTAGGCTATTTATCCTTTTGGGTATTCCACTAAATATCGTGAAGACTATTGGCACGCCGCCAAATAATGACACACCAACTCGAACCAAGACCGTTAGAACGATAGCTAATGCCGCCACAAACTTGGTTTCAAATAAAAGATATATTTAGCAGGATAACAAATCTTGACATTAGCACTGACTGAAACGAAATGAGACAAGGCGTTATGATTGCAATTCAAATCATTGCCAATCCAGAAGAGTGCTTACCTTTCTCAAAACTTGCATTACGTCGCTGCATTTATGAAATTATAGTGCCATCCTAGCTATCGTTGTTGATTTTTGTGAGTTCGTTTTGAGTGCGGCAGGTTGGCTCAATGGTTAGTGCACCAGATTCTGAAGCAGACGAACCCAGGTATGAGCCCTGTCCGCGGCAAATTCTGGCCAGTGCATGATGAGTTCTCAATAAGGACGATACCTTATTATAAAACAACAAGCACCTGACCTTAATATTCAAAAGTTTCATCAACATGATATTCTAATCGACTGGCCAAGAATAACAAAATTTAACAACAATCTACTAGTATCCAGTCAAGACCAAACAGGCCCTCGACTAGAATCAACAAACATACAATCGGATTGGCAACAAACTGAAGTAAAAATAACAGAGGCGCATACGGTGACAGAAGTTTCCAAACAATATGAGCGTTCAACACTGCAATCCACACTGGTGCTGTTACCATTTGCAAAATACAAATTTGCGCAACAAGGTGAAACGATAAACTGCACTGGGAAAATAGCACTCGTACATGTAACAGTGAACAATGCGCAAAACTGGTTAATTCTCAAGCCCTCAAATGAATAACGACGAGATCTCAGACATCACTTTGCAATACTGCGAGAAGGACCTTTACAGCAAACACGCACACACACAAACACAAACGCATACACTGTACCAACCAGCCAATACAAGAAACAGAAGTAAAAGCGAGTCAGATTTTTTACCACTCAGCATAATCAATTGAACCTCAGAATGTATATATATATATATATATATATATGTATGATTGTATAGCGCTGATTAGTATTCACGAAATAAATGGCCTTTATCCACTTTGTTCTTATTGTGTTCTTTCTTCCTAATTAGAAATATACCGTGTAATATTAAAAGGCATGGATATTATAAATATATATATATATATATATATATATATATATATATATATATATATATATATATATATATATATATATATATACAATTTTGTATTAGGTGTTGCGCACGGGGGATCAGATTAGTTCAAATTTGAACAGAAGGATAAACCAAAGACAACATGAACGAAAAGTATAATCTCGTTCACATTCGTATCGTGCTTACTTGTGACTCATCAGTAGGAGCCGGTATTACGCTTTATAATTACTATATATTTTTCTGAGGAATGAGGGACAATTGGACGTCACAATCTACTATACGATTGTGTAAACCTGTAGTAGATCAGCTAACTTCATATAAAGTCTTCGAATATGCGTCTTCAATGCCAACTCACTATATAAGATATATATACCGAGCCTCTAAAGTGTAACATCACTATGGTTGCCAAATAGGTAAATAGTACACAAGAAAATGGTTTTCAAGGTATGCCAAATTGCTATAAAATTCAGAATTAAAACTAATTCTGAATACCTCTTACTCCAGCAAATACATACTCTCTGACCCTGATAGATATCAGTTATCACATTTCTCGGTAATTTTGACACCATTTTATTTAATATATGACAGTTAGATACTGATTGTGGCGGAGAATTAATATACGCAATTGTGAATTAGAGGTTGCGCACCTAGTAACAAATTATTTCATATATGACCGGAAGTATAAACCAAAGTCAACATGAACATAATTCATAATCTCATGTACGCATTCGTTTCGTGCTTACTGTCCGGTATTACGCCCTATACACACTACATCTTTGGGCGGAATTTGGGGATAGTTAATTCCTGCGTGCAAAAGAACGTTTAAATGCATAAAGCTGAGCTCTTCTAAGTCAATTTTTGATCACAACCAATATATATCTATATGTATATATATGTATATATATATGTATATATATGTATATATATATATATATATATATATATAATATTGACGCTAATTCTTTAAATTAAGTTTGCGAGCTTGAAGTAAACACCAATCCCATTGTATTTAACCAGTCGACCAGCATACCAAATATATCAATGGACACATGTACTAAAGCGTTTCGATCTCCCACGGTAAGTTTATGTGACTAACGGTAGTTTTGATATGTTGGTCAACTGGTTAAATAATATGGGATTGGTGTTTATTTCTAGCTCGCAAACTTGATTTAAATAATTTCTATCAACAACCGCACAATTAATATTGACGCTAATATTTTATTGGCTATCGAGCTGACGTCAGGTAGGCTATTGGTTTGTTAGATTTTCTAGTCGTCGAATATAAATAGTCGAAATACGTGACTGAAATCATGCATGTCTGTGTCCTGACAAATTCTCAATGATCATTATTACCTGATCTGCATTTTGTCTAACAAAGCCTGAATTTCAGTTGTTTGATTTCTTCTAGATTTTTCGGTGGCCCTTATCGGCCGCCTCCTTCAGTTTACCCATCATCTCAAGTTCCACTAAACAAACTAAGCTTGCTTCATTAGATTGTTTTGTAAAAAATGTCACAATGGGTGAACTGAAGAAGGCGGCCGACAACGGACACCGAAATATCTTGAAGAAACAGAACAACTGAAATTCAGCCTGTGTTATTCAAAACGCAGATCTGGTAATTTTGACTAGTCCATTTTCGATATTTTTATATTCTCTTTCTCAAGCACAATGTTTGACTCCAACATTTGAGGGTCTTAATGAGCAAATAGTGATGGCAAATAAAATAGCGATAAAATGAATGAAGGGATAGTACACATGTGTGATACTCACAGAGCTAGAATCCATATATTGTTAGCGTGAACTGACATTAAAGTTTATACAATAAAATGAACATTGGTTGCAGGGGCGGGGATTAAATTTACTTTCAACAAATTTTCGATCTCGGTTTAAACAATTGGCATATAATGTACATATATTTGTCAGTATAAACTACGCATTTTCTGTAATAGGTGTTGCGCACCTAATAACAAATTAGTTCAAATATAACCAGAAGGATAAACCAAAGACAGCATGAACGTAAAGTATCACTTCATGCATTATATATAGTGAGGTGGCTTTTAAGACGCATTGTCGAAAGCTTTGTATAAAGATTGCTTCACTACTGAAGGTTTACACATTCGTATAGGAGATTGTACCATCCTATTTTCTTACATTCCTCACCAAAATATATATCGGGGGTAAAAGGCGTAATACCGGCTCCTACTGATGAGTCGCCAGTAAGCATGAAACGAATGTGCTCGAGATTATACTTTCCGTTCATGCTGTCTTCGGTTTATCCTTCTGGTCATATTTGAACTTATTTGTTACTAGTTGCGCAAGACATAGTACCCAATTGTATATATATTGGTTCTCCGCCACAAACATTATCAAACTAAGTGTTGTATAGTTTAGAAAAGGCAACTCATCCAAAAGACTGGTTTTGTCCATATTGGGAAGTCATCATAGAAAATTATATAATAATTTTTTTCATTTTAACATTATACAAGCAACGAAAAAGTTTGGTTTGCTACAGTGATGCTTGAGCAATATTGACAAATTAGCCAAATAAAATCTAACATGATCTGTTCGCCTAACTTATACTTTTCCTCCTGTAAATATTCGAAGTCGAACAATCGTCAATATAATTTAACAATAATTGTTTGCGCGGATTGTGGTAACAATTCTTTAAATCAAGTTTGCAAGCTTGAAGTAAACACCAATCCCTTTGTATTTAACCAGTCGTCGAACAACATGCGCTGCGGCTGGCGGTCGTTTTGTTATGTTGTTCGACGACTGGTTAAATACAATTGGATTGGTGTTTAATTCAAGCTCGCAAACTTGATTTAAAGAATCGTAAATATAGTTAAAATCGGGCTAGTTTGACGAGATTATTTGAGGAGAGAAAGACATCGTCGTAGAAATTTTTTTGGTAAACTTGAGAATTTATTTAGATTTAATTTTTGGAATGACATATATAAAATCTTTTTCTTTGCAACCCGAAATTGGTCACAATTGTAATGTTTAGCCCAATAATTTCATGTTTACCACAAACATGTTATACTTGAGAAAGATCAAGATTGGAATACAAGATTTCACCGAATTATCCGGTTTCCTGAAAGTTTGTCCTCCGCCATTCCAGCATAACACATTCCAGTTTATTTCTGTCTATTGGCTCCACATTAAACGAAAAAAAAAAGTGGGAGACGATTATGCACGCAATAATTGCATCAGTTTTATCAATATATGAGTGATATGTATTATTTAAGAAAAATAACCAAACAGGGTCTAAGCACAGTCTCACTAGGAGGTTTCGGCTGGATATAGATAAAATCAGATGGATTAAAATTTAATGTTGATATAAAATGCGCAGTGCTCTCCTTCTTATTTATAATCTTGCTGCAATTTTCTTGTGCGGGACTATTGATTGCACTCGTAGGTCGGTAAAATCTTGAATTCTTTTCATTTCCAGGTGCACCGATTTTTAGCCTTGATTGATGAGTTCTCACTAGTCCCTTCATTTTGAAGCGCTCAATCAGCTGCTTGTCTGCAAATGACTTTGGAACCAGATTTACCAAACGTTTTCTGAATTTTCTGGACTTCAATTCCTGTCCGATCTTCAGGGTGGACATTATTCAAATTAACCATTCAAAATTAACCAGCCGTCGAACAACATAGCAAACTATCGTCAGAGATGAGAGCCGCATAAAGATGAAGCCAGTTTAGGAGAAATTACCGGAGATTTTGGTATTTCGGATCTGCTTACTAACTAGGTTACAAAATTTATCTTCAAATTTTCGAAATATATACATTCTTCAAATTACAATTTGTTCTTCAAATCATGTTTGCAAAATTGAGATAATTCCCACATCAATTTTTTGTGTGGTAATTTTGTAAATTTATCAAACAGTAAAGTATATTACGATAAATTATTTGACTTTGCTCATTTAGAGTCTTGATCAGCCAATTACCTATTATTCATTTTACACTAATGCGCGAAAATTGGTGGGAAAAATAAGTCCAAATGAAGTTCGTTGGCTTGAGGTAGGCACCAATCTTATTTTATTTGATCCACAGCTGAACACAAGAAAACAACACTGATTCGCATTTACTGAAGTGTTTCGACTATCTGCGGTAATCGATAACAGGTGTCAACTCGCAATATATACAAATTTTACAAAATTCAGAATGCGGCTCTCACCATTATTATTCACGCATACAATGTAATTGATAGAGAGCAAGGTTACGAGTAAAATTTGCTCTAAATTGAACAAGTTTAATAACGGCGTTGAGGCCAAGAACTAACGCGATGTCTAATATTTAATCCTTATATCTTTTATTTCTTCTTCCAAAAATATGTTAACTTTGTATGAAAAATAGTCTGATGTTAAAAACGATCAGAAAAAATGCGTCCCGTATACTGAATGATATGAAAAGTATAGAGATTTTCGAGAAACAGCGGCTTTAATAATTTTTTTCGCATCACTTATTCGGAATAGGTAATTGTACTTTTTCTATAATTCATTTTATCTATTTTAGACGTCTGTAAATTTTTATTCAATTTACAGATACTTTCGTTTTTACTCTCAATTTGCAGTGCAGTTTGCAACACGGATTGTTGGTTAATTAGCTTATTGTTAACATACTATTAAGTAAACGCGAAGCCTAGTCGGCCCGGAAGTACATTTTAAGCAAATACAAGTATAAAAGACAGGATTTATCTCCTCAAATCTTCTCAGACTTGTCTAAAAACAAACGTAGTACTTTTGTTGTCGCTAATGAAAGTTTTGGAAAATCCCTGTGTCATTAGCCAGCGTCAATTCAGATCTGATGTTGTCACATATAAAAAGTCATATATATAAAAGTCATTATCAATTAATCAATCATTGATTGCTCGGTTGGTGGTAACAATGCTCTTGAAGGATACAGAAATACTAAAATTTAAAAAAATTGTTCATCATTCTAAACGTTCAGAACAGCAGTTTAAAAATAGAGACATCGTGAATAGGCGTGTATGCCAATGCATAGGATTTGCTAATATTTATGCTATAAATGTCACTTTAGTAGAGTATACATATGTGCATAAAGGTTTTTATATCAAATTTGCGAGCTTGAAGTAAACACCAATTCCATTTTATTTAACCAGTTGTCGAAAAACATAACAAAACTACCGCCAGCCACAACGCACTGACGCGTTCGACCTTCCGTGATCATCACCAGAGTACGACGGCAAACAATAATTGATTGCGCGGGTGGTGGTCACAATTCTTTAAATCAAGTTTGCGAGCTTGAAGTAAACACCAATCCCATTGTATTTAACCAGTCGTCGAACAACATATATGTATATGTGGCGAAAGCTGCCAACAGTTAATGTTCGTGATTGCATAGAAATTGTGCAGCCGACATTTCCAGTCAAGTTCAATGTATGCGACACTGCTAGAGGTGAGATCCGCATATCTAAATTTGATTTCCATATATATTCAATGCGGTTTGATCTTCGATAGTCAGTTTGCCGTCGTACTCTGATGATGATCATGGAAGGTCGAAACGCGTCAGTGCGTTGCGGCTGGCGGTAGTTTTGTTATGTTGTTCGACGACTGGTTAAATACAATGGGATTGGTGTTTACTTCAAGCTCGCAAACTTGATTTAAAGAATTGTTACCACCATCCGCGCAATCAATTATTGTTTGCCGTCGTACTCTGGTGATGATCATGGAAGGTCGATTGCGTCAGTGCGTTGTGGCGGGCGGTAGTTTTGTTATGTTTTTCGACAACTGGTTAAATACAATGGAATTGGTGTTTAAATTGTAGTGCCTATTGGTTGTTGTGCGGGTGGGCGGGTGACATGGTTAAGTTTGTGGATACACTTGACTATAAGAGAATAGGTATGAAGACCGGATATTAGGGCAGAAAATTAAAATGAACAGGAATTAAAATAAATATAAATAGATTTGTCTTGAATGAGGATACCACATTTGCCACCCATTTTTTTTCCTGTGCGTATGGTGTCAACCCTGAAGATTGGATTGGAAATAAGGTCCCGAAAATACGGAAAAAAGAGTTGAAATTGTTGTTCCAACGTCAATTTCAGATGGAGGGCTTCAAAATGAAGATAAAAGTGAGAACGCATCAATCAATGCCAATAATCGGTGCAACTGGAAATTTAAACGATTCAAGATTTTACCGACCTACAAGTGCTATCAATTGTCTCGCACAAGAAAAAGGCGGCGAATTTCATAACAATTCTTTTAATAATGTTTGCTTGCTTGAAGTGAACATCAATCCCATTGTATGTAACCAGTCAACAAAACAAATATAGCTAAACTACCAGTCGCATCGTTATGACGCGTTTCAACCTTCTATAGTCATCATCAGAGTACAACGGCAACTGACTAGAGAGTAATTAAACTGAAATGTATATATATATATATATATATATATATATATAAAAATATATATATATATATATATATATATATATATATATATATGTATATATATATATATGGAAAGCAAAATATATATGCGGCTCTCACCTTAGTAGTTTCTTTTCTTGAGTGGAAATGCTACACATTTTCTATGCAAATCCGGTATGACAATATTTGCGAGACAACTAGTAGTAAGAGCCGCACATCTAATTTTGATTTTCAAGCCAACTCACCCTTATTGTATGAAAATCGGCACTTATAATCATTACAATTAAGACGTCATTGGTTAACATACAAAGAATAAAGGGAGCAGTAATTAGGCAGAATGCTTGATATATTCATTGGTTACCCTCATAAGTTAATAGAAGCAACAATGATGACTGTCGCAAGTAAATTTAGTATAAATTTGGGTTAGCTGAGATCCAATAGAACGGAGATACATCGTTGGTTCGTAGTACTACCGGACTCTAAACAAAGCAGGAAAGTAAAATAAGTAGTAATATAATATATTTTAAGAACCGCTTTTTGATGGTCCATAACCCTGGGCACTAGACTTTCTAACCAAAATGAAAATTAGACCCTTTGTGGTATCAAATCCAATACAAAGGCGGTAGTCTCATGTATGTTGGTGAAATCGTGAGCCCTATCAAGGTAAGTCGAAGACATCATAGGATAGCATGCAAGTTTGCACATGCTGCTAGATCTGATCATGCTCGTCATGCAATGACAAATTTACGCACATTTAACTTGGATGACGGCGGACGCATAGCAATATTAAGACGTAACAGAACGAGGAGAGGGATGGGTGAATTAATTGAAATTATTTCAGGAGATGATATACTGTACGAAAGAGCAGTAGAAAATTCATTATTTACGACTAGGAACAAATAATTATCTAATCGTTGGAAAAGACGATTTACTATAATTAAGGTTGCGAACTAGATATAACCATCTTACCCAGTAAGTGATTACACTTGTCAGTATAAACTAAGAATTGTGTAGTGTAGAAAAGGCAATTCATCCAGTAGACCGGTTTCGTCCTTATTGGGAACTCGTCACGTACTGGCCAGAATTTGCCGCGGACAGGGCTCGAACCTGGGTACGTCTACTTCTGAATCTGTTGCTCTAAACACTGAGCCACCCTATCGTACATTATACAAAATTTTCAGCTAATACTAACTAATGTATCTCGGTTAGTTTTTCCCTTATTGGTGGAGCTCAAATGGCATACATTTAGACCTAAAGTTCCAATTAACCCTCCTCAATCTGTTATTACTGAACAGACACGATACTACATGGGGAAGAGATATTGAAATGATCATTTATATTCATTGTACCCTTCCTGTGTGCAAAAACAAAAAGAAATTTTATCAGATATAAGAAAATTTTCTTTCTCATGGTCTTCTCAAATATCTACTCATGAACATATCTTTATATATAAATTGGAAATCAAAACAAGATAGAAATGTGTGAACAAATAGAGTGTGAAAAATAGAAACCAATCAAATTGCGTGCGTCACATCCAGTTCAAGCTCAATGCTTGTACGTGCTTCTTCTGCTTACATAAATCCGGCTACAATTTGTTTATCCATAAGGCTTCGTATGTGGCTAGCTCCCTTTTGTTTTTGCATTTAGTAATTACTTTGAATGCTACGTCTGGAGAACATACGTGCGATGTTTCGATGATGTGTTGCTCAATAGCAGACGTGTATTCACCATTTGATTTAAAACAGGCGTTCAAGTTGCAATGTTCTCTCATTCGAGTAATTAACCGTCTGGTCGATCGGCCTACGTAAGTTGATCGACAACTTGCGCATGTATATTGGTAAATAATATCTGATATCGACATTAACGGCTGTTTCTCTTTGATTGCTGGTAAAGGCAAGTGTGTTACCCTAAATAACACTCCAAAATTTCAAAAAATATTTCAGACGGTTAATTACTCGAATGAGAGAGCATTTCAACTTGAACGCCTGTTTTAAATCAAATGGTGAATACACGTCTGCTATTGCGCAACACATCATCGAAACATCGCGCGTATGTTCTCCAGACGTAGCATTCAAAGTAATTACTAAATGCAAAAACAAAAGGGAGCTAGCCACATACGAAGCCTTATGGATAAACAAATTGCAGCCGGATTTATGTAAGCAGAAGAAGCACGTACAAGCATTGAGCTTGAACTGGATGTGACGCACGCAATTTGATTGGTTTCTATTTTTCACACTCTCTTTGTTCACATATTTCTATCTTGTTTTGCTTTCCAATTTATATATAAAGATATGTTCATGAGTAGATATTTGAGAAGACCATGAGAGAGAAAATTTTCTTATATCTGATAAAATTTCTTTTTGTTTTTGCACACAGGAAGAGTAAAAATGAATTTTATTAAAGCTCGCATTTCAAAAGGATCATTTATATATTTAAACGAAAATCGTTTGCGCGGGCGGTGATAACATCTAATATATTCAAATTTGCGAACTTGATATAAACACCTTACCCATTAAGTAATTATATATATGTCAGTATAAACTAAAAATTGGATAGTGTAGAAAAGACAATTCATCCAGTAGACCGGTTTCGTCCTTATTGCGAAATAATTTATTACTACGTGTGCAACACCTATTACACAACTCCATATATATTATGTCGCTTCATCAAACAGTATCTAAACTTAATATCTGTTCGTTGGTTATTATGTATTTTGTTAAAAATGTATTTTTCAAGAATTGTATAGTGTAGAAAATGCAATTCATCTAGTAGACCGGTTTCGTTCCTATTGTGTAGTAGGCAGCAGGGTGGCTCAGTCGTTAGAGCACCAGATTCCAAAGCAGACGTGCCTAGGTTCGAGCTCTGTCCGCGGCAAATTCTGTTCAGTACGCGATGAGTTTCCAAACAGGACGAATCCGGTCTACTGGATGAAATACCTTTTCGAAACTATAAAAATCTTAGTTTATACTGACATATATAATTGATTAATGGGTAAGGTCTTTATACTAATTTTGCAACCTTGATTCTAGTAAATGTTATCATCGTCCGCGCAACCAATGTTCGTTTAGAAAAGACGATTGCACGAATCAGAATCTGAAGCCAGCCCCATTACTAAATTAAGCATATTAGATTAATATGGACTGGATTGATATTGGGCTTATAAAGCTATTGCAGGTTAATTATTTAGAAGTACACAATCCTTACAAATTTCACGTTTTGTCTAGCATAATTTATCTATTAATTTTGTATTCTTTGTGAGTTAAGCGCTTATAAAGGAGCTTACATCTTATTAAACTATTTATATATTCGTGAATTATTTTTCATAATTTTCGTACCTTATTGTATTACATATCGTAATAAAGTTTCTTAATTTATAAGAATTTGGTCATATACGCGCACGTGATTCTATTTCCGTTGCCTTCCAAACTAGCAATTGTGATCACCCCTGCATTTCATTATTTCGAATGTTAAGAATAAAAAGTTGGTCTGACGCGTGCAATAGGTAAATTAGCATTTATTAACAGCAGCTTCACTTAGGTCAATGTATGAGTATATTAATTTCATTTAGCTGGTCAATTTCCAGTTATGTAACCACTCCCATTTTTACATAATCGGTGTGCGCCTATCTAATGAAATTACAATAGATGTTAAGATACTAGACAGTCATAATTATAAATCTGAGCGAATTGATTGAAATTTCACAGTTGCCAATTTTGACTGTCTTTAATTTTTATTACTTAAACTGGCATGTTGTTATAAAGGATGTAATTGATTCATTATATTTTCCACTTCAACGAATGAGGAAAGTGGCAATTACGTAATTTCACGTTGTTAGTTTAAAATAAATAGTCCAAGTGAAAATTAAACCACTTTAATTTCAGTTAGTTGGTTGCATACAACAGTAGCAAACAGACACATATACGCGAAATGCACATATTTAGTGAGACTAAACGGGAAGAAGCATGAATGAAGTAATTTTAGGAAATATCGAATTTGCTTTATTAATTAAACGAACATTGATTTCGCGAGCGGTGATAACAATTATTTGAATTAAGGTTGCGATCTTGATTTAAACACATTACCTATTATAAAACATACATTTGTAAGTATAAACTAAGCAACATAAGGTGTGGAAAAGGCAAATCATCCCGTAGACTGGTTTCGTCTTTATTTAGGACTCATCACATACTTTCCAGAATTTACCGCGGACAAGGCTAGAACCTGGGCACGTCTGCTTCGGAATCTGTTGCTCTAACCACTGAGACACTGTACCACACACTACACACAATTTTCAGTTATGTACTAACTAAAGTATCTTGTTTAGCCTTTCCATTTGGTGGAGCTTATATTGAATCCCTTTAGGCGAAAAGTGCAAACAAAGCATTCAAAATCTGTCATCATAGAACAGACGCCACACGACATGGGGAAATTATATTTAAATGAACATTTATATAATTAAGTGAACATTGATTGCGCGGGCGCTGTTAATAAAATTTAAATCAAGTTTGTGATCTTTGTATAAATACCTGTTCTATTAAATAAATATATTTGTTGGTATATATTATGTACTTTATAATATTGACAAGGCAATCTGCAGTACGCAATGCTTCGTGTTTTGCTGGAAATGTATGTACTAGGTTTATTAGTTGTTTTATAAAATTCGTAATGAATTTTTGGCCGATGTACGGCATCGACAAATGCACTAGCAATATTTACAAGAACAAGGTATTTGGAACATACTTATGTTAGTCACAACACAGATCATTTTATATTCAATTACCCAGTTTCGCAAAAGAATATATTTTATTCATTGTTTTCATTCCGCATTTTTCTTTTAGATAGCCCTCGTAAATCTTGAATTCTTGACATATTCTTGTGCACAGACTTTATTTGGCCTTGATTGATGGGTTCTCACTTGTCTATTTATTTTGAAGCCGTCCATCAGGAGCTTGTCCGAAAATGAAATTCGAACCAACTTTTTCGAAATTTTTCCGAATTTTCGGGACTTCCTTTGCAGGGTTGACGCCATACTCACAATTAGGACCAAGTAAAGTCCGTGCAACTGGAAATGTAAACATATTCTATATTTACCGATCTACGAGTGCTATAAATTGTCACGTACAAAAAAGTCGGAATGCAAACAAAAATTAAGAAGAACGCTGCGCAGTGTACAACAATATTTTATTCATATCAACAGGAATTATCATTCATTTACTCGCAGTTAAAATTGCACAGAGTTATTAACGACGTGTGGACGACGGATTATCAACATTTACATTTTTAAAACTGTCCTTGTCAATAACGAGCATTTATCATTTATTTAAATAAAAAAGGTTAAAATTCTATTTTGACTAATTTTATTTGTATGTCAGTGAAATTGATAATGTTCTCACTGAATTTTCTTATCCAGCTCCTACAAATGAGTGTAGCATATTGGACTCAGAGTAAATTGATTTCTATTTTGGTTTATACTCGATTGCGAAAGGGAAAATGTTGTAGACTTTCTACTCTTAAGAATCAAAATGATCGGACAGCGAGATTTTTCAATTTTTCCTGGACATGAATCTGGGAGATGAATAGAATTCATTAACCGCAATTTTGAACAAAAATGCAATAATCTTCATTGTATATAAGAAAAATTTAGAGATTACTTTTAAAAGATGTGACGGTCTCTGAGAATTTCCCCTTGCCAATCGAACGAGAGAGAGAAAGCGAGGAGGGGGGATAGAGGGAGAGAGAGAGAGAGAGAGAGAGAGAGAGAGAGAGAGAGAAATTTGAGTTATATACAGAAACTTAAGTCAAAAACCATTACAAGAAATTATGTAAAATTAATAAATATTATATAGTAAATAACCATATTTACGCTGTTTTATTTACATAATTATACTAAGTCAGTTAATAAATTATATTTATTCTAAAAAAATAAATTTAAATATATTTTTTAATTCTCACTTGTGTAACAATGGAGCACCAAAATAGGTTATGAAAATGGCTTTTTTAAATCATTTCGGGAAATATTTCAAGGTAGCATATATTTTAAATATCCCATACTTCACAAGCTGCGCTTAAAAATTTTTATTTAAAAAAATGAAGTATATTTGGATAAAGTGGTGTGCTTATTAATGCATAGTAAATATTGTCGAGATATCCACACAACAAAAGAACTGTCGGGAATCATATTTCTCTGTTACCCTTAGATATGGATTTTTTGGTTCGAAGCACAAGCAATAGGAATAATGAATAAACACACTTTCACCTACACACACACACACACACACATATATATATATATATATATATATATATATAATTATAAAAATTCACATTTTATTAGGTTCACAGATCCGCTAATATCTGTCAATATGTATTCTAGACAAAGTGTAGTTTTGTTATCCATTGGAAGCCTTAACAAGGATTTTTGGTTAATATTATATCTATAATCTAAAAAAATATGTACGAATAAATTTTGTCTCAAATGCACACGAACTATACGCAAACACGTAAAACGTTAAAAGTAACGTGTATATTTTTATGGTCGTGTTTCAGAACTGACGCCTTTTTTACATTAGTAAAAGAAAGAAAACCAATTTTTTATAACCGTTTACACATTTACACGACAATTTATGTGCTCTGTAGTTTCGGTTTACAGAATAGAATGCAAAAATGTAATTACTTGATAGACATGATCTGATGGATTAATTCTACACGTTTATGTCAAGATCGCAAACTTGATTTAATTAAATGTTATCACTGTCCGCGAAACCAATGTTCATTTAATTATTTCAATGGTCAATTCAATACCACGTCCCCGGGAAGCGTGGTGTCCGATCTTTAATGACAAATTAGGAAGGGTTAGTCCGTACTTTAGATCAAAAGGGGTGCCTTATAGACTCTAACTACAGGGAAAGCTAACCGAAAAAAATTATTATATGAATGAAAATTTTGTGAAGAATGCGGCAGTGTACCTCAGTGGTTAGAGCATAAGTCTCCGAATCAAACGTGTTCAGTTACGAGCCCTGTGCACAGAAACTTCTGTACAGTTTTTGATGAGTTACAAATTTAGACGAAACCGGAGTACCAGATGAATTACCTATCTACATTATGCAATGCTTGGTTTATACTTACAAATTTATGTATATAATGAGACAGCTGTTAATACCAAGATCGCTAACTTGATTTAATAAATTGTTATTACCGCTCACGCGACAAATGTTCACTTTATTATATAAATACTCTTTATTGTCTAATTTTGTTAATAAAAGATTTTATTACTTCTGGTCTTTTACATTCATTTTTGCGATGATCTAATCATTACACACACACACACAAACATATATATATATATATATATATATATATATATATATATATATAAATTTGACAGCGCAACTCATGAAATGTAAGTTTGTCATCGATTCAATTGTAGATGTCTGCACTACTCCCCAAACCCGCTATGTATTTGGTGAGGTAATTTAAATCATTGGGGCAGTGAAATCAATTTTTTTGTCTAAATACTAATTTTGCTTTAAATCAAGTTTGCGAGTTTGAAGTAAGCACCAACCCCATTGTATTTAACCATTCTTCGAACAACATAACTAAACTACCGCCAGCCGCAACGCACTGACGCGTTTCGATCTTCCATGATCATCATCAGAGTACGACGGCAAACTGACTATCGAGGATCAAACCGCATTGAATATATATGGAAATCAAATTTAGGTATGCGGCTCTCACCTCTAGCAGTGTCGCATACATTGAACTTCGTTATGTTGTTATGTTGTTCGTAGACTGGTTAAATACAATGGGGTTGGTGTTTACTTCAAGCTCGCTAACTTGATTTAAAGCATTGTTACCACCACCCGCGCAATCAATTATTTTTAAATACTAATTTTTTAACAAATAGAGTAGATTAGCTTTATTTACCAATGTTTTGGTGTAATTTCTTGTCTTTTTTCAATATATAGCTTTTAAAACGTACAGCTCTGTACGATTAAATTTCCTCACACCAAGTAAAAGATGCCATAAACCCAACAATTCTTCAGCAATTAAATACTGTTTGTTGCGGAGAACTAATATATATGCAAGTATGTATTAGGTGTTGCGAACCTAGTAACAAATTAGTTCAAATATGATCAGAAGGATAAACCAAAGACAGCATGAACGGAATGTATAATCTCATGCACATTCGTTTCGTGCTTACTGGCGACTCATCAGTAGGAGCCGGCATTACATCCTTTAACTACTAAATATTTGGGTGAGGAATGCGGGATAATAGTACGATACAATCTCCTAGACGAATGTGTAAACCTGCAGTAGAGTAGCTAAAATCGTATAGTCTCGACAATGCGACTTCAACGCTAACTCAGTCTCTATAATATGTATAACGAGTCTGTAAAGGATACTAACACTATGACTATTGTGTTAGTAACCGATGCCAAAATTATAGTACCGAAAAGGTACATGATACTAACACTTTGGTTTCAAAGGCGGTACATGGTACTAACATGATGGATATCAATGTATGCTATAGTACACCGATATTGAGAATTTCAACTATTTCTGAACACCTGTTACTCCATAAAATCCATACACTCTGGCCTTGATCGATATCAGTTATCTCATTTCGCGGTAAGCCTGACATCATTATATTCAATATATAACAGTTAAATACTGTTTGTTGCGGAGAAATAACATATATTTAAGTATGTATTAGGTGTTGCGAACCTAGTAACAAATTAGTTCAGTTGTGATCAGAAGGATAAGCCAAAAACAGCATGAACGGAAAGTATAATCTCACGCACATTCGTTTCGTGCTTACTGGCGACTCATCAGTAGGAGCCGGTATTACGCTCTTTAACCACTATTTAGGTTTACACATTCGTTTAGGAGATTGTGTCGTCATATTATCCCACATTCCTCACCCAAATATCTAGTGGTTAAAGGGCGTAATACCGGCTTCTACTGATGAATCGCCAGTAAAACTTCAAGGCACACACGCAATCTCAATTTTTCTTAACAATATATATATATATATATATATATATATATATATATATATATATATATATATATATATATCAAAATCATTCATAGTCTACAACATCTCATATATGTGCGTTAACACATATATTGGACGTACAAAGAGGCAATTGATCAATAGAATCTAGAAACTTTTCCGCAGAAATTGATTAAGAAATGCTTGTCACTGTCAGGTAAATTAGCAAATTTCTGATCATATATTTGAAACGGGGCACCCAGTCAATTTGACCAATTTCTCAATTCTACATAAAGTTAAATCATAAAAATTATTATGTATTTTTGAACCCATTTATATAAAATAACAAACACTTGGCTTAAATATTCTAAAGTCTCATCAACATGATATTCTAATCGACTGGCCACGAATCCCAAAACCCAACAACAATTTGCTAGTATCCAGGCGAGACCACACAACCCCTCGACCAGACTCAACAATCATTCGATCGTATTGGCAACAAACTGAAGGGGGAAAAAGCTGCACATATGGAGACAGAAATTTCGAAACAATATGAGCATTCAACACTGCAATTCGCACCTGCGCTGTTACCAAGTGGACAAAACAAAATTGCGGAGCCAGAGGATACGATAGACTATACTAGGAAAATTACCATTCGTACCTGTAAAAACCAACAATGCGAAAATTTGATTAACTCTCAATCCATCAATACAAGAATGACCAGACCCTAGACCTCACTTTGCAATACTGCGAGAAAAACCTTTACATGCAAACAGGCACACACAGACACCTATGCCTACATACTTACAAATCAGCCCAAACAAGAAATAGAAGTAAAATCGAGTCGGATTAGTTGCCACACACATAATCGAATTAAAACCCAGGATTAATATAATCAAGTTTGCGATGTTGGTATAAGCACCTGACACATTTATTCTGGCTAGTACGTGATGAGTTCCCAATAGGGACGAAACCGATCTACTGGTAGAATTGCCTTTTCTACACTTTACATTTCTTGGTTTATTCTGACATATGTAAGTCATTAATGGGTCAGGTGCCCATATCAAGATCGCAACATTGATTATAATAAATTATATCACCGACCGCGTAACCAATACTCGTTTAATTATAAAACCCAGGATGCATATAAATAAAAGATTGCAAAGTGAAGATTAGTAGTCTCGATATAAATGGCAATTATCCACTTTAAATCAAGTTTGCGAGCTTGAAGTAAACACCAATCCCATTGTATTGGCGTTTACTTCAAGCTCGCAAACTTGATTTAAAGAATTGTTACCACCACTCGCGCAATCAATTATTGTTTAATTATTCACTCTGTTATTAATGTGTTTTTTTCTTCCTAATATATATATATATATATATATATATATATATATATATAATTATATACATATAGTTAGATTTGTTTTGTGCTCTTTTAATGAAAATGGAAGACGAGAAGGCTCCAATAACTGTTGCTGATGGTAGATTTTCTACTTTTTGCAATATATTATAAAATTCTGTTTCTGTTTATTTCAAGTATGCCTACTTCGCTCAAATAACTGATATCAAAAGCCGCACAATCGATAGACAGTTTTTAAAGTTAATTTTCACGTGATGCAATGCAAAGATATCACTTTTGTTTACGTCTTTTCAGAACCTTATCTTTAATATGTTTAAACCGGTGATTTTTAAATGTTAAAAGACCAATAGTTTACGTGACTGTTCCTTGTTTCGACTAACAAGTTTGAAGTTAAAGTGATTATTTTCTTCTTATATATTTCGTTTCTCTTTGTCGTGTAGTTATATAGTATTTTCTTCAAATGGTGATTTAAATTGATCTGTTTAATGGCGTTGAAATTATACTTTATGATGCAAAACAGTTTAATAGAAATGAAATGTTTCACAAGTGGTGTAAATTATCATTTTAATAATGACAAAAAGATGAACAGATATCACCTTTTGACGAAACAATTTCTATCATTTTTTAATGCACTGGTGACCTAGGAAGTTGTCCACAAAAAGATTCCGAAATATCTCGAATGAATATGAAAAACTGGATATACACCTTGTTGGACGAAACCAACATCAGATAATTGAGCAAATGTCAGTGGCACAAACTTTTTTCTCTTTAACGTTGTTTAGATATGCATAATGATTTCAACACTGTCCATTTAATCGATACACATCATCAGTTGAAGAAGCAACTTTCATTATTTTTCTCAATGCACTATTCATCGTGGAAAGTACAAGAAAATGGGTTCCGAAATATCTCGAATGAATATGAGAACCTGGATATACACCTTGTAGTGCGAAACAAAAATCAGATAATTGAGCAAATTTCAGTGACACATTATTTTTTTCTCTTTAACATTATTTTGATATGCATCATGATTTCAACGCTGTCCATTTAATCGATAGACATCATCAGTTGAAGAAGCAACTTTCATAATGTTTCATGATGCACTATAGATCGTAGAAATTACAAGCAAATTGGTTCCGAAATATCTCGAATAAATATGGGAACCTGGATATACACCTTGTTGGACAAAACAATCATTAGATATTTGATCTGAATGTATACTAAAGTTTACCAAAATTGAGAATTATAACTATTTCTGAATACATGTTACTATAGCAAATCCATACAGTTTGGCTTTGGTCGATATTAGTTATCACATTTCGCGGTAATCATGACGTCATCCAATTAAATGTATAACAGATAGATCCTGTTTATGGCGGAGAGTTAATATATATGCAATTTTATATTAGGTGTTGCGCACCTAGTAACGAATTAATTCAAATTTGACTAAAAGGATAAACAAAAAAAACAGCATGAACGGAACATTCATTTTGCAAATAATTTCTGAGTGGCGTTGTTTAAATGAAACATAGTATAAAACGTCATATAAGTAAAATTTAACAATTATTGATTGCGCAGGTGGTGGTAACAATTATTTAAATCAAATTTGCGAGCTTGAAGTAAACACCAATCACAGAGTATTTAACCAGTCATCGAACAACATAACAAAACTATCGCCAGCGATAGTCAGTTTGCCGTCGTACTCTAATGATGATCATGGAAAGTCGAAACGCGCCAGTGCGTTGCGGCTGGCGGTAGTTTTATTATGTTTTTTGACGACTGGTTAAATACATTGGGATTGGTGTTTACTTCAAGCTCGCAAACTTGATTTAAAGAATTGTTACCGCCAGCCGCACAATCAATTATTGTTTAATTTTTTTGTCTATATATATATATATATATATGGCGAAAGCTTCAAACAGCTAATGTTCCTGACAGCATAGAAATTGTGCAGCCGACATTTCCAGTCAAGTGAAATGTATGCAAGACTACTAGATGTGAGAGCAGCATATCTAATTTTGCTTTCTATATATATGCAATGCGGTTTGATCCTCGCTAGTCGGTTTCCCGTCGTACTCCGATGATGATCACGGAACGTCGAAACGAGTCAGTGTGTTGCGGCTGGCGGTAGATTTGTTATGTTGTTCGACGACTGGTTAAATACATTGGGATTGGTGTTTACTTCAAGCCCGTAAACTTGATTTAAACTGTCATATAAGTACGTCAGTTTTTAAAAAATAACAACATATTTTGTGGCGTTGCACTTTTTCTTCGAGTACTTAAAGGATATTCGAGACGTGAATTGGGTTCCATTTTAATGTAATTTTATGCGTAATTTTGTCTCAATCTCAGGTCACCACCTTTATGTCATAAAATTATGCTTCCAGTTGCACTAAACCATTTCACAAATGATAATTATTTTCCAGACAATGTTAATTATGCTTCAATCAAAATCAAAATATATTCCGTTGTTCTCGTTGTGTACTCTTGAAATAGATGATGCCTGCAATTATGTTCCTAATTGCTCTGTTTGTAATTCAACATGTTTTCGATAATTTTATTATTTGGATAAGGCAAACAACATAAGAAAATCACATCCCATGCTTAGGAAGTATTTCCGAAATCATTACATTAACAGTTCACCTAATACTTATAGAACAATACTATTTTTGAAGTTCAGAGTCGTAGATTTTTTCCGTGCAAATGAAGTAGTAAATATGTGCTCTGATATTTAAGAAAAATGGAATATTTACTTCACTTTATAGTTTATAGATTAGATGACACTGGTGAGGATTACAAAACATTTGTGGTCTACAAATTGGCCCAAAACGTTCAACAATTTGCAACTAAATACCATTATATATTGCAAGAGAGTGTCCAGCAAAGAAACTGAAAATTTAATTATTTAAATAAATTTTACGAAATTATCATAAACACCGTTTCCATTGCACCAAACCAGCCGTACAACATTGAATAGCCAGCCTCAATCATATCTAGAGACTCGTTCCGACCATCCATGACAATGATCAGAGCATGAAGGAAACTGAAAGATGAGTATCCAATCGAAATTCATAAATATGGAAAGCAAAGTTGGATATGCGGCGCACACCTCAAGTAGTCTCGCAAACATTGTAATTGACGTGAAATTTTGGTTGCACAATTTCTATGCAGCTTTCGCCACACATTTATAAGTTATACAATTAAACAACATTTTAATTGCGCGCACTATTACTTGTGACTGGTGGTAGCTTTGCCATGGTGTTCAACAACCGTTTAAATACAAGTATGTATTAGGTGTTGCGAACCTAGTATGCGAGACTGCTAGAGGTGAGAGACGCATATCTAAATTTGATTTCCATATTTATTCAATGCGGTTTGATCCTCGATAGTCCGTTTGCCGTCGTACTCTGATGATGATCATGGAAGTTCAAAACGCGTCATTGTGTTGCTGCTGGCGGTAGTTTTGTTATGTTGTTCGACGACTGGTTAAATACAATGGGATTGGTGTTTACTTCAAGCTCGCAAACTTGATTTAAAGAACTAGTAACAAATTAGTTCATTTGTAACCAGAAGGATAAACCAAAGGCAGCATGAACGGAAAGTATAATCTCGTGCACATTCGTTTCGTGCTTACTGGCGACTCATCAGCAGGAGCCTGTATTACGCCCTTTAACCACTATGTATTTGATCGAAGAATGTGGAATAATAGGACGGTACCGTAGGTACAATACGTAGGATGGCACAATAGGATTGTACCGTCCTATTATTCCACATTCTTCGACCAAATATGAAGTGGTTAAAGGGCGTAATACCGGCTCCAACTGATGAGTCGCCAGTAAGCACGAAACGAATGTGCTTGAGATTATAGTTTCCGTTCGTGCTGTCTTTGTTTTGTCCTTCTGGTCACAACTGAACTAATTTGTTACCAGGTTCGCAACACCTAATACATACTTGCATATATATTAGCTCTTCGCAACAAACAGTATTTAACCGTTTAAATACATAACTATGCATATGATATAAAATTGCGTGTATTATGCGGCGGGTGTAGCGGCAAATTTTGAAGATTTCTTGACGAGTTCCGAATTTTATTGTAACCGGTCCACTATATGAATTTCCTTTGCTACACGATGAATTGTTTTTCATAAATTAACAACATGTATATGAGCAAAATCCTGTAACTAGTTTTTAAAATTTAAAAAGTCCTCAATTGGCATGCTGTCTGTTGTACTGTTACATACATCTTACACAGTGTGAAATAGTTTCCAAATAAAAGGTTGTCTCGTCAAAAAATGACTCGGTATATTACTTAAACCTGCATGTTTTGTGCAACAGGGATGGTGTGGTTCCTAGTCACACACTCGGAAGCCATGTGTACCTGGTTCGAGTCCCGCCCACGCCAAATTCTGGACAGCACTTGAAGAGTTCCACATATGGACGAAACGGGTCTAGTGGATGAATTGCCTCTGCAACCTGATACAAATTTTGTTTTTACTCACAATGTATATACTCATTGTATACTATATGTTAGGTATATATCTGTGCTCACTGGATTAAATTTAGGTCGGAAGGTTTGAATATAATAATGTAGTTATTATAAACAAAACATAGCATAAGGATGCGAATAAAAATTAATTTCTATGACCAAGTAATGACGAAAAAAGTCCCTATAAATGAAGTTAAGTTGCATAGTATAATAATTTAATTCGATGATTCTTCCTTAGGTGTCATTATATTTGCTTTATAGTGACAGATCAGTGATGGCTAGTTGGAGCTTGACAATGAAATCTGTACTGGCCAGGATCAACTTGAAGAAACGACTGACCAAAAATTACCTGTTTTATATTGCTGAACATTTCATGCAGTGTTGGCATTCATCCTATGATTCTAGACCAGACTAAACTTGGATAAAATACTAACTTTGTCATGGAGGAGGACGTCCAGGTGGAAATTTCCTTCAAAAGCAATGTCAAATGGGCTTTACTGAAAGGAAAATATAACTAAAAACTTGAGTTGGCATGTGACTGAAAATTGCCCGTAGTGTACAATATGGGTGACAAAGTGAATGGGATGAGATGATTTGAAACCAATGCGGCCCTTGTTTCGGCAGTTCAGACAATTATTCTATGAATATCCTATCATGATGAAACAGAATATATATATATATATATATATATATATATATATATATATATAAAATGTGTTTTCTGCAAGTATAATGTAAAAAATCAAATGATCTTTACTCAAAAATTTCCCAAAAAGAATTTACCAATATATGTTAGTCGTGCCTATGGACAGCCAAATAATATCTCACTTTTCCTCGTGCAGTTAAAGGGAAAAAATATTAAAATTTTTATATCATTATGCCTCTAGCACACAATCTCCTTTTCCATATTGGGCGAATGCCAAATTATTGCTTATTCTTCGTTACTGAAAGCTTATATATATGACATTTTTTATCGGGTATGATTTCACAGAAACAAATTAGTTCAAACAGGACCAGTAGGATATACTACAGTCTAAGTGGTCAAAATATATAATCCTATGTACGCATGTATATCATGCTCTCCAAAACGTTAGTTCGCTCTATATTTAATATCGCAGTGAATATTTGTCGATGATTATAATACAACTTAATTATTATCTATCAACATATATATATATATATATATATATATATATATATATATATATATATATATATGCTGCAATAACTGATTTATTAATATATGTTCTGTGCATTATGTTGTTTAAATATATGGATACATTTGGTACAAATCGTATTTGTGTATTACACTTAACCATATTTATTCTAAAGCCAAAATCATTTCTAAGCAGTTCACGGATTTCCGTCAGGTTTATTATAATCAAGATTGCGATCATGATATAAACACCTAGCCCATTATGTATATACATTTATCACTATAAACTAAGAATTGTATGGTGTGGAAAAGGCAATTTATCCAGTACACCGGTTTTGTCCTTTTTGGGAACTCATCACGCACTGAATTTGATCTTAGTTTATACTGAAATATGTAAATACTTAATAGGTTAGGTGCTTAAATTAAGACCGCAACCATGAATATATTAATTGTTATCAACGCCCGTGTTCATTTCAATACCACTTGCCTATGTAATATGATGTCTGTTTAATAGTTACATTTTAAAGATGGTTAGTTGGAACTTTGGGTTAAATGGATGCTATATGAGCTCCATTTAAAAGGAGAAATACTAACCGAGTTTCATTAGTTAGCATATAATTGAAAATTGTGTTTTGTGCGACAGGATGGCCCAATGGTTAGGGCACTAAATTCCAAAGCAGA
>JAQBSW010002649.1:40000-98801 GCA_029291075.1 Eudiplozoon nipponicum
TAGAAGTTAGGTACTAATTTTTAAGAAGTTGCTTTAATGTTATTTTCGAAATGATGATGCTTATTTCCTACCTATTTTCATTAAAATGACAAATTTTTGCCTTATAGTGAAGATCAAATTCGAGATTACCTTTGTATAAAACGGAGATCAAAACAATCTCTTTACTCAATTAAACGAACATTGGTTGCGCGGGTGGTGATAACAATTATTATAATCAAGGTTGCGGTCTTGATATAAACACCTGACCCATTAATTACTTACATATGTCAGTATAAACTAAGAATTGTATAGTGTAGTGTACTCAGCAATGCCCAAGGAAAACTGTTCTCATATCAGAACTATAGTACAGGTTTTCTCATATGGCAAAACCTATACTCATTGTGGTGGAATGGTTTATTGGGCGCTTTTGGTATTTTGAATTCTGGGTATGTCAATTGATGTAATAGATTTATTAGGGTCACATTTATTTTGAAACTTTTAAAGTTGCAGGCGTTTAATTTATAAAGTCTTCTGGACTAAGATTAAAAAAATTAGATCCTTATGATTTCCTTAAAATATTTGTTCGGTTATTTTTGAATTCGAATGAAATTTGCTTCTATATTAAGTTTGATGCCATAATGAATCTTGTTGTCCAGAAACGTGGCATAAAATTTGCTTCGGAGAAAAGTTCTGCTTTGTGTTTATAGTAACATTAATGAGTGTCTGTGTGAGTCAAACAAGTGTCAAATGTGACAATTTCAAAATTTAGAATACACATAAATATAAATATAAATATAAATATAAATATAAATATAAATATAAATATAAATATAAATATAAATATAAATATAAATATAAATATAAATATAAATATAAATATAAATATAAATATAAATATAAATATAAATATAAATATAAATATGTTATAAATATATATATATATATATATATATATATATATATATATATATATATATGTATATGTCTAAAGACAGGTCGGGAATGGATATATTGAATTTTAGTACGACGGAGATACGCACAGTACCAACATTAAAGAAAGATTGACCAAAAGGTATAGGTTGCTGTAATGATGATTACCTCGATTGGCAATCGTGGGTTGCCGCATTACAATATCAGTTTCGCAAAGATACGATTGAAAACCCATTTCCAGGTATGCATAGAATTCGTCTTAGTGGTGTATGGATGCTGATTCGTACAGTTCCTCCGGCATAATGAGGTATGATGATGATGGAACGGGAAATTATGTTACAAACGTAGCCAGTCGACCAAAATTTGATCGTATCTAATTTCCAACGGTTAGTATGAACAATGTTGAACTCTTCGGAGAAAATGGACGAGTCAGCACTCAGTCAGCACGAAAACGAACTCGATGCGTGCCTGGAAATGGGCATCAATCGGATCTTTGCGAAACTAATAGTGCAAAGCGACAACCCACGATCGCCAATCGTGGCATTCATCATTGCGATGTCCGCCTTACGCAATCATTAAAAAATGTCTGATAGATTGCTATAAGACTTTAAGCTACATTAAATGCGCGTCTCCGATGCCGTAGGACATGTATTGTAAGATTCTGCGACAAAAGCTCATCGGTTGAAATCCCGGCCGGAAGTCTGCTAGCTTTCAAAGTCCATGCAGAATTGCATTTGGATCTATTTCTTCTTTTCTGGACCAACGTGTACATATCATTTAGTACGAATTTATTCATGTGTTTTGATAATTATCATTTAATGTACGCATTTAGTTGTGTGCAGAAGCGCTTTCACTTCATCGTATTAACTGTTTACTGTAAACACGAAACAAATTGTTTTCACATATATATATATATATATACATATATATATATATATATATATATATATATATATATATATATATATATATATATATATATATGTTTGTGTGTATTCTAAAATATGTACTTAAGCATGACTCATTTATAAGATTATGCCAATGCAAATTATCTCTTAATGGTCCATTTTATTTCTTTCTTACATTACTAAAAGAGAAAAATGAATAAAAGCAGATATGCACCGACAACGAACTTTCTCTTACACACAAAAACATACTTGTACACGCAAACTGACCAATCTCTCCGCCTATTCTGCGTTTTCGAACAACAAGCTTTTGAACTCCTCTATTTTGCAATAACGTAGTCCGCTCTAAATAGTGTTCTGTGGAGATATCTCCAAAGAAAACATAAGAAATTGTATAGTAATGAACATTTACATTTGAGTTCCACCAGTCTTATGATGTAAAAACGTAGGTCTGTCTTACCTTCATTGACTTAAAAGGCAGCTGAATTCCATTAAATGTAGTTGTTACCAACATTGGCAGGAATATAGCAAACTTTGTTGACAATAAAGATAGAATCATTGTGATATATAGTGTTGCACACAATATTTCTTTTAAAGCGAAGATTATTTTGCAGGAGAGTAGTAATTATTTTTTTAAATAGTCTAAAAATTATATCAAATAACGCGTCGTCTGTAAATGGATAATTCAGTGGTTAGAGCAACAGATTACAAAACAGATGGGTCCAGGTTCGAGTACTGTCTGCGGCAAATTCTGGGTAGAATGCAAGGAGTTCCCAATAAGGACGAAACCAGTCTATTGAATGAATTTCCATTTTTGCATTACGCAATTCGTAGTTTATGCCTCTAAATGTTTCCATATAATAGGGATGATGTTTATATGACGTTCGCAACCTTGATTTAAATAATTTTTGTTAAAGTCAGCGTAACCAATGTACATTTAATTCACAAAATAGGAGTTTTTGTTTCTAATGGCTTAATAGTTGTAATAAAAAAGTTTGTGTTTCATAGTTCCCAAGGACTTGTACTAAGAATTTGACGAAATACCATACATTAAAGTAAAATTATGAATTCAAACAAATTATTTATTTAATTTAAATAGTGTCGCCAATTTAAATTAATTAGTTGCACAGCACAGAATTTTGTATGTATGCGTGATATAATAATTTTAAAATACTTTGTCCATTAAAAATCGAGTACCCTTTATGTTTATGCTGCTTTTTATGTAATCTTCATTCTTAACAGACTCAGTTGAAATTCGCTGTTTCAAATACATGAATTCTACCAGACCATGGTCTTTTTCATATCTAGCAACGCTCTCGCAAGGATAGATAAAGTTTGTTGTGGAGAACTAATATAGATATAGTTGTGTATTAGGGGCTGTCCACCTAGTAATAAATTAGTTCAAATAGGACCAGAAGGATAAACCAACGGTAGCGTAAACGGATGGTATAACCTCATGTACACATTTGTTATTTGATTACTGGCGACTCATCATTAGGAGTTGGTATTACGATTTATACCAACTATATAGTTAATCGAGGAATGTGAGACAATTGAACAGTACAATTTCCTATACGAATGTGTATATCAGCAGTAGTAGAGATAAATTCATAAAAAGTCTTCGGCAGTGTGAATTCAGCGCGAACTTACTATATAAAATATGCCGAGCCTGTAAAGGATGCTAACACTATGGTTACCGAGTCGGTACCTGGAACCAACAATATAGTTTCCAAATATGTCCATGGATCCAAAAACTGCATTCCAGGATATGCTACATTTCGCAAAAATTGCGAATTACAACTACTTATGACAACCTGTTACCCAGCAAATCAATACACGCTTGTAATTAGTTATCAATTTTCGCGGTTTAAAAAGGACAAAGAAGGATAAACCAAAGACAGCATGAACTGAAGGGAAAACTTCACGTGTATATACGTTTCGTGCTTACAAGCAACTGATCAGTTGAAGTAGTATTCAAGGCTACCGAGAGCATAAAACTACCAGAAATACACACACTGACACATACTAATATACACTAACTTATCAGCCCAAACAACAAATAAAATTAAACCGAATTGGATTAGTTGCTACCCTCATAATCAATTGAAAACCTCGGATGTACGTAAATGAAAGATTGTAAAGTGAAATTTTGTTGTATCTATATATGTATATGTGGCGAAAGCTGCAAACAGTTAATGTTCGTGACTGCATAGAAATTGTGCAGCCGACATTTCCAGTCAAGTTCAATGTATGCAAGACTGCTAGAGGTGAGAGCCGCATATCTAAATTTGATTTCCATATATATTCAATGCGGTTTGATCCTCGATAGTCAGTTTGCCGTCGTACTCTGATGATGATCATGGAAGGTCGAAACGCGTCAGTGCGTTGCGGCTGGCGGTAGTTTTGTTATGTTGTTCGAAGACTGGTTAAATACAATGGGGTCGGTGTTTACTTCAAGCTCGCAAACTTGATTTAAAGCATTTTATCCACTTTGTTATTAATTTCCTTCTTCCTACTAAGAAATAAATATCTAAATGAATATATAAGTATATATATACATTTGTCAGTAAAAATTAAATATTGTGTACAGTAGCAATTGCAGTTCATCCTGTATACCTGTTTCGTACTTATTGGTAACTCGCAAAAATATTTTTCAGAATCAAATTGGGGAACATTTGAATCGTGGTTTGCGACTTCATCCACTGGGCAATCCTGCCACACACCAGAAAGTATTTTCAATTATAAAGAAGCATGCTTCGTGTTCAGCGTATTCTTCCATATAGGAACAAAGTGAAAAGTAAATATATCAATGCTTCTGAAAACAAAACCCTAGCAATCACCTCAAAGATTGTAAAATACTATTTGTGACAGTAATTTCTGCTACATTTTTAAATGGAAAAAATATAAAATTTTCCAATATAGCGAAATTCAATATTGCAATAATCAATTACCTGGACTGCTATAAACTTTATGTAATTCAAATTCGAAAACAAGTGTCCCACCATGGCATCCCGGTAAACGAAATATAGGTAGAGAACTCATGTTGCAGTTTTGAACGACGATGATAGAAACGCGTCAGCTCAAATTAAGTGACTGCGAGTTTATGTTATACAACAGTTGAGAAACTAATTAGGCGAAGATATTTACAGAAACGCAACATTAATTTTCATAGAATTGATTGCTTTCCATGCGAGTATTAAAGTGGTTTAATTTTTCGTATTCTGATATAAATCAACGTGCCCATTTTATAAATAAACATAACAGTAGATACGTAAAATAAGAATTCATTACTTGCTTAATTATATATATATATATATATATATATATATATATATATATATATATATATATAAATCATATGTTTTTTTACTGTATCATAGGTTTCTACTAATATGCTAAAAGTAGAATACAACTATCAAAAAAATTCAGCCGCGCAACTTTAACTTCAAGAAATTATAAATCCATGATTGAAAAATTTATTTTAGTTTATCGAGGTTACGATATTCACATTACGATAATGGAAGCGTGCAAGCTCACTTCATTGGCTTCTTGCTTATTTTATTTAGGCGAAGATGTTTGCAGAAACGAAACATTAATTGCCATGGATTTGATTTTATTCTATGCAAGTATTAAATTGATTTTAATTTTTCTAATTGTACTATAAATTAAAATGCCCTTTTTCCAGAGGAATTAACATTAGATACAATAAAATAATTCAATACTGGCTTAATTAGCTTGTTCCTAAAATGGAATGAATTTTACACCGATTAATAAACGGATTATGTTATATGAAATATTTGTAACAGATCAGGTAAAAAAGGATATATCACAGTGTTTTCTGTATAATTTGTTGCTACTAATATTGTAAAAGTAGACTATAACTATAAAAAAATTAAGCCGCGGTATTTTAACTTCCAGAATATGTATATCAATGAATGAATTTTTTTTGTTTAAATCAAGATTGCGAAGTTCATATAACGATGGTAATAACGTGTCAGCTCACTTGATTGGCTGCAGGTTTATATTATACAGTTGGGAAAGTAGTTAGGCGATGATATTTACAGAAACGCAACATTAATTTTCATAGAATTGAGCATGGAATTGAAAGTTCCTGACTGCATAAACATTGTACAACGGAAATTTCCATTCGAGAACAATGTATATTAGAGACTTCTAGAGGAAAGAGCAACATGCCTAATTTTGCTTTCCATATGCATGCATTGCGGTTTGGTTCTCCCTAGTCAGTTTTCCGTCGCAATCTGATAATGATCATGCGTGCAATTAACGGTTGTTTTGCAATGTTGTTCGACGACTGTCTAAATGCAATGGGAAGCGTGTTTAATTTGAGCTCGCCGACTTCATTTAAGGAATGATAAGTGCATATTTAGGCTGAAGAAATGTTTATGTTTATCACAAGAAAAGTGCAGTCTTAATGATTGCCTACTCTTGCAATCTTTCTTCACCGTTCCATCTTGTACATGTGTTATAGAACTTTAATTTTAATCGAAGTTATATTTATACACCAAATCTTGCTTCTTTGCGACTAAATATTTTATATGAGCAGGACTTTTCCTTTCCATTATGTCTTATAAATGATCTGCATCTAGTAAAAGAAATCGGCGGAACTGATCAATTAGTAGGTTTCTCCACTATTTTGAAGGTATCTAATATTTAATTCTACGAGAGTTCATTAAGTGGGAACTAAATTGCAATTCTGTTAAATTATGTTAAATTGCAAATAATTTAGTTTATAATTTTTAAAAAGCCATAATCGGTTTTCTATGACATAGTAAGTGTTTTTAGAAGCGATTTCTGACGTGTTATCTATCACAATGTAAACGTTTCTGAACGAAATCGCATTGTCCAAATTAATGGAACTAAATAAAAGTTCAAAAGGCGAATAAAATGTTCCCAAATATAATCTGAACACAGTAAAAAGTCTGTTTCATCAATATTTCAAGTCATCTTCAGCATTATTATTTACTTCTTTTAAATTAAAAGCGAAAGATATATGTGTACATATCAAAGCACATTTAGATAAGTACACGATGAAATATGCTAACAATGACGATGGTAGTAGTGGTGGTGATGATGATGATGATGATGATGATGGTGGTGGCAATGATGTTAATGATGACGATGATGAAGATTTAGATTATTATTATTATTGTGTTGATGTTGATAATGTTGTTGATTTTGAAAGCTGAAACAATATAAATTTCCTTTTTTTCTATTTTTGGTATGCAAGACATTGCATAATAATATCGAACTCTGCAAAGAAATCAAGCATTTTCCTGAAAGCAAATGACAATGTAGAAAGAAACTAAAACATGTATAGTGTCAGTGTGTTAGTCAACATATGACAACAAAATACAATATGCCTTAAATACAGTCAGAGAAGCTTCACAACATTGAATAGCATACGAAACAGTCCACAACTCTACAAATCAATTCGAATCACTATCCAAAAAAGCAATATCATCTGAATAATCGGCGTTGAGATTTAGGTATATCTGTCTAAGTTTCAAGAGATATAGATCCAGAAATTAATTAATTTTGTGAAAAAAACATTTAAATCAGTTCAAGCGCGGTTTACGCAACTTGCGACATCTTACGCCTACTTATGCACAATTGAATACATATTTTGTAGCAGATACTGAGTCACGAGTTATATAAAAATCTGACAAAGTTTACGCCTCTTCTGAGTTATTATTGAGCTAAATCTAAATATGTGTACGCCTAAAACGAATATGAAGTCAATAACTGAATTTCGGCGACAACTAACGAAAACCACTTATGTGCCGAATTAACAAATATAGAATATTAATTGGTAAACTAATTTGGTAACAGGATACTTAACTCTAATTTTAACAGTGACCTTCAAAAGCATGTCATAATCTCTGGCAAATATGAGAAGAAGCTTTGAAATGATCCAGCCTAAATATACAAAGCTGTTGACAGAAATGCAGTCTGAAATGTGAACTTGGTCAATTGCATAATATACAGTGAAGAGAAATACCTGAAACAACGTTTACTTGATAAATATGCATTTAAATTCTCATAATCATTTAAAGCATTAATTAAATTTGTTGGATAAAAGAATAAATTTAATGTATATCTCGAGCGATATATATATATATATATATATATATATATATATATATATGTGTGTGTGTGTGTATGTAGATGTTTATAATTATATGCATATGGATATGTTTAGGAAAAAATGATTCAGATGAACAAAAAATTTAATGGAGCTTGGAGGAACTTTCAGACATTGAGGTGTCTGAATGACTACTGTTATTTAAACAACGTGTAATCTTCTCATTATTTTATACAAAAAATATACAACATTTTGCATAACAATTTGGAAAGACATTTGTCTTGAGTTGGCGATATAATAAACAAGCTCACTGAGTAACAAAATAATGATTTGATTCTGTTAGTCATCAACGTGGTTATACACATATATATAAAGTAATAATTTATATTATCATCTTCTTTCTGTGTCTAGTTAGTACTGTTATCACTCCATGACACGGCATGTAAATAATCCGCATCACTGTTCACGTAGGAGTGCTCCATCCTGGCGGAAGCGAGCGCCGGCCATCAACATCAGAAATAAATGGAATAAAACGCCCAAATGACCAGCCAACGAAGACACTTTACGCTGCAGTTTTAAAAACAAAACGAACACTCTTGGCGAATCGCCTTTTGAATTTCTGCTGTTACCTGGGCAGTCTGCGTATGATTTTCACTACGAGAGAGAAAGAAATTTCACCTATTTCGCGTATCGAATTATATATATATATATATATATATATATATATATATATATATATATTACTAACATTGGTTCCTAGTTTGAGTATATGAAAAATGTCCAGGAGGACGCATCCATACATTTACATTCATAATCTTAGTTAAATAACTAAACTACTGTTTAGATGAGTGAAAAGTTAATAAATTTACTTTATATATTTTCATTAATGTATATACATGTATTCGTGTTCTTCATCTATGCCTATTCTATGCTTAGTCAATTTAAACAGCAAAGTTGAGGCTAAGAAAGTTTACATATCATCCGTAGCTGAATAATCTGAATCGAACTTAATCAACCACACAAAATAACAACGGAGAGTAGTGCTAAGTCACAAATAGACATGCTAAATGCGAAAGATTATTAATTTACTTGTGATGACGGCTTTTGTAGATAATTTATCTTTTTAAAAGAGTTGCGAGGGTGGTCATGTTAAAGTTGAGCTCTCCATCGTTGGGAGAAAATGTACATGACACATTTCACAAGTCTGCACACTATCAATGTTCTGTTTACTTTTGGGTGGCGGACAAAAATAATCAGTAATCGCCAAGGCTGTAATCGAAAAAAATAAGTCATATTGCAACAACTACGCAAGAAGTCATGCTTATCCTAATACTGGAGGATGTGAAAATGTAATGCAATTTAATAGAGATCAGATAAACTTATGTTAAATAAAATATACATTAAAAACACCACATTGCAGTAGATAAAGGAAGGTGTGTACAAAATATTGAAAAGCACTCATATTGATGTGGGTCTTTGAAGGGTAGAGAGCAAGATATTATTTGATGCAAAAGCTTGTGTAATTTTGCAAATTTTTGTGTATTAATAAACTGCGGAAATAAACGACGGGCAGCGTATAATGTCATGTAAATATACGTCTTATCAAAGTCGTAGTTGCACCAAAATGATAACGAAAATATACATGATCATCTTTGGCACGGGGCGAGTTGAGCCAGCTACTCTTCCCATGGAGGTACACGAAAAAATAGTGCCACGTTCATCGTCATACGACGAAAGCGTAGCGCAGTCTGGTTATTAATTATGAAACCCGAAAGTAATGAATAGTATAAAATTTGATAAACTAGTTAGATACAAGGATTAACGCCAACTATTAAGTAATCGCATGGATTTATCTTTATTTGCGATCACAAGCATATCATAAATTCCACAGCCAAAATTATAAGGTTAGCATTGTATGAAAGCAAAGGAAGCTATATGAATTTACATACTAACATATTATAACGTCTATATATATATATATATATACATATAATAGACTATAGATGAATGTATATAGTGACAACCAATTAAATATAAAAACAAAGCAACTAATGAGCTATTCGGTGTTATAAATTGTGAGCCATCCAAAATTTGAGGATCACGCGTTCGAAATGTAACCTACAAAGTTGAACGGGCGAATCGCTTTTGTCTGCGTTTTAAAATTTTGTGCTTATGTGCTCTGAAAGAAAAAATGTGGAGTATGTTTACCTGTAATCACAGAAAAAACATCGCATATTCATATATATATATATATATATATATATATATATATATATATATATATATATATATATATAAGTGAGAGCAGAACAAGGTCCCTCACATAGTGGGTGCCATAATAGCCTCCAGAAAGCAAATATTATCCAGTTGCAGAGTGCATCAGATTAAATTGGGGATATGCGTAGCCAAAATGAAGAACCTTTTATGTACTACGGAGCAGTGATTTATTCCGAAATCTTTCTTCTTTTCTTGGAAGTGTTATCATGCATTATTGCTATCCGTTTTTTTTCAATAGAAAATGCATTAATTGATAATATACCTACGAAAAATTTAGGTAATACGAAACGTGAAGCCGACACTCATCTTTTAGCCTCACAGTAGAAGTGAGGTTGGTTTGACTGATCACATACATGAGACAAGTCTGAAAAGATCGAAAAATAATCAGTGCTTTGTTCTACTCAAATTAATTCAAGTGGAATCAGATTGAAATATGTCACATTGGTTCAGAATCAGACTGTGATGTACACTTCATTTCAAAAAGTTTGTCCAGACCATTCAGAACGCGAAAACTAACAAAAGGTCAACTTTAGCAATAATATTAATAACATGAAATTATAAATAGAGCCTACATTACGTCATATAGCATTGTTAAAGGCTCAACCTTTTAAAAAATGTAAAAAGCTATGATTATCTGATAATATTCCAGTAATTATAGCAAATGGTATGCGTGTGAAACTGCAATAAAGATTGAATGCAGGTCTTCCCGAGGCCGGAATCAGGGAAACTAAAGACTCCAAATTGGTTACTCATGAGAATAAGTTAGCATGTAACATTAAATTACGAACTTGAATTCATAATTTTGTATTTATACCAGTTTTGTCTGTCAATCCAGCGATCCGACGCTTCTATGAGTCCGCAGATAACAGTATTAAGAATAACAGAACGATCAAAAAAATGACATCAAAATCTCATTTAAAAATTTCAATTGGAATATTGTTATAAATTATGAAGCTGCAAATACACGACAAAAACAAGAGAGAAAACTAGACAACACAGTTAAGTAAATTAAAATGAAGGAAGAGAAAGAGAGAGAGAGTAAGAGCAGAAACTGGACGGAAAAGTACTAGTAGAAAAGGTAATAGCAGGCATTTTACAAGGCGTCTAACTAATTAGAAGTAGAATTACAACTAAAGCGAGCAGTATGCTGCAGGAATTCGTAGGCATTCAACTGCAGACTCTTAGGAGGACCCCTGCCATCGCCTTCTCATTGCAAAGCACTCAGGTCTACGTGACCTGTGGTGCCTGAGAGTTCCTCAGTATTCGTTCCAACTGCCTGATGTCTTCATCACCCATCTGATTGTTCAATGTTCGGCGAACTATAATTTTAACACGCAAAATAACGTGAGATTAAATGGACAAAAACGAGCTATCAATAATCATTCTGTTATAGGTAAAATAAATTAGCATTTTAGTCATTCAGAACAAAAACAATAAACAAACATAACAAGCAAAACGTAAAACTGGCAATCCGTTCAAACTTAAAGAAAAGTTTTGAGAAAATTTATAATCAAATAGCTTACCTTAGGATCTCCGTGCATTTTACTAGCACACAAGTAAGACCACATTTTGAATAAATTCTAAAATTCTTTAAATAAAGTTTGCGAGCGTGAAATAAACACCAGTCCATTTGTATTTAGCCAGTCGTCGAAAAACATAACAAAACTAACGTCAGTCTGACTGACGATGGTTTTCCAAAGTTGTGCGATTGGTTAAACGCAATGAGATTGACGTTTATTTTAACCTGGCAAAATTTATTTAAAGAAGTTATATCACCAGCGGCGCAATCGACGATTGCTTAATTGTAGTAATTCGAAAATTGACAATTAATAGTCATATCATTTTTTAAATTCGATTTTACATACAAAGTGTAAAAAACAGAGTATACATTCCCTGTTGCGAGAGAGCTAACATACATGAGTTTAATTACGAGGTATGATAAACTTAGCAACTAGTTAGTTCATGTAGAATTGGAAAGGTGTAATAAAGTTAGCTGAACTTAAAGGTGCAAAGTACTGTATACATGAGTTTTGTGCAAACAGGTGACTTATTTGTGAGAGCTGATATTCCACTAAAATTTAAGAAAGTTCTTTGGCTAATGTGCAACGTCAGAGTACTTTTTCAATTTTAAAACCAAAAGAAAGACGACTATATCCTTGACATGCAACGAAACAATCATCGATTGCGCAGATGGTGATTAAAGTTCATTAAATCACGTTTGCGAGATTGGTATAAACACCAATCACATTGTATCTAACGAGTCGCATATCCTTAACAGTTGTCCGTCTGACTGACTCGCTTTTGGAAAAATATTAACTTTTCTATTACTTTCGCTAGTCAATCCGATTAATACAACTAATAATTTGTTCAGTACCCGCCAAAGTACAAAACTAATTGATCAAGGTTAAAATAAATAGAGACTTTTTTCTCTGAATGAAGTTCCACCTGCGATTGATTAAATTCAGAGTTGCACATTCTTATGTATTATTCAATATTCGTTCAACCCAAAAATGCTTTAATTATTATGAATGATAAATTATTGTGTTACAATTTATAAAATTACATACGTACGTAGGCACAATGCATTTTGTTGGAAGGAAAACATTTAATTACAAATTGAATGATGGGCGGTTTATTCCGAGAATATTCAACTATACATTACATTATTTCATTAATATACATTCCTGGTTTTCATTTAGTTAGGTGAATAAGAACTCGTCTGATTTTCTGATTTACATCAGTTTCCTGTCGATGGATAATTTCGGGTTGATTTGTGTGTGTGTGTGTGTGCGTGTCTTTGTGTGTGCAAACGTTATTCTTATTGTATTATTAAGTAATTTTGAGATCTGATTAGTCTTGTGTGGATGGATTATACTTTCCGTTCATGCTGTCTTTGGTTTATCTTTCTGGTCACAACTGCACTAATTTGTTACTAGGTTCGCAACACCTAAGCTTGTATGAATGTTTTCCCCAAATGTTACCTTTCGTATCGCACTGTACATGAGTTTATTTTGTCCTCCCCCATTTTGTTAACAGCATTGATCGCTCATATTTTTGTGCAATTTCTGTCAGGCATAATGATGACACTGATAGCGTTTGTGAAAATATTTTTACTTCAGTTTGTTGATAAACCGATGTTGAAAATGCCAATGTAGTGTGGTGTCTGTTCAATAATGAAAGAATTGAGAAGATTAGTCGGAAAATTGGGCCTAACGGATGCTATATGAGCTCCACCTAAAATTAGAAAGACTAACCGAGTTACATTAATTATTATAGAACTAAAAATTGTGTGTAATTTGTGGCTGGATAGCAAAGTGGCGAGAGCACTAGATTCCAAAGCAGACGTTCACAGGTTCGAGACCTGTTCGTGGCAAATTCTGGCCAGTATGTGATGAGTTACCAATAAGGACGAAACCGGTCGACTGGATGAGTTCCCTTTACTACATATACAACTATTAGTTTATACTGACAAATGTATGTACTTAATGAGTCAGGTGTTTATATCAAGATCGCAACCATGATTATATTAATCCGATAGAATGTATGTTGATGCTGATCTAATGGATGCTTTTGCAGGAAAATTATTATTGGTTTGTTTGATTCGTGGCCAGTCGAGCAAAATGAGGATATGGTGGAACTTTCGAATTTTTAGGTCGTGCAACTATTGCTTTATGGAATGGGCTTCTTATATGCATAGAACTGGGAGATTTGTCACATTGTTTAGCGTGCATCTTTTCAACGATATGCTCGGAAAATCTGATTCTCCTGGCAGTGCTAGTCCTATTCTAATCACTTTCTGCGTTAAATGTAGTTGAATTCTGTTGATCAGTTGCTTTTTTGGGTACGTCCAATATATATGCTATCGCACATAAAGTTTGATTAAGCTTAGATAGGATACCAAGTGAGGGGTGGTATACGTATTAATCGAATAATGAAATGGCGAGCAAGATTTCTTTGAAAATAATACTTATTTTAGACAGTTATAATTCATGAAACAAGCTTATAAGTTGTCCAATAAAGCAAAACTGCGCATTCTTACATTGGTGATAAAAATAAAATAAAATGTATGTAGCAAGCCAATATAAGAATTTATTTTTCCTGTTGACACGTGTTTTTATGTGTATATGCTTGTAATTGGCAAGCTGTCAATCGAATAAACGATACAAGCAGAGGCAAAGTGACCAAACTAGTGGTTTATTAAAATGAAAAATGCCAAAACGTTACTACTTATTATAATTTTAGCATAGCAATTTTGCTTTACAGAAATATACTCCCTAGAATTTAAGAAAAATTAAAATCGCTGAACTTCATAATAGAAAGAATTAGGAAAATTTTAATATCAAATTTGATTTAAAAGAAAAAGGCCAAACTGATATTTGGTCGAGACGGGCCTGTTTTACCCATTTTCTAATGTAATTCGTTTGAAGGAACCGTCTGGCTATTTAACAAAAAAGTTTCATATAAAAGATGCACCAAATTATATATCAGTCCAGAATGTGCAAAAATAAGAAAGGTAACTAAGCACAGTTTTGCGCAGGGCTCAAATAGAACCATGGTAATGCCAGTGCACGAAAAAAAGATTTTGCTTGCACAGCTCTGAACAACGTCTATTTGTTGCAATAGCCTACAAATAGACAAACATACTCACAAAAATATCCTTAATTAAAATTGAAAAGCTTTTTTTTGGTGTGTCGTACTTTTCACAGAACTATACATGCCTAGTGATAGACGTACGCGCAACACCAATCTTATTTTGCACACAACAAATTGATAAGTACTGCGACCGGCGTGAATTCAGTCTTCTACCGCATCTGTCTACATATGATTGCCCAAAATTATATTTCAGTTAATTGATAACATTATATGCATATTTCACTCGAACTTTACCTTTCGTATAAGGTGGGGGAAGTTTGATGATGGATGGCAGTTGGTTGAGACTGGCCTGTTTTACGAATTTGATAATATAAATCGTACGGAAGAACCGACTGACTCGTCTATTGTTTAAACCGTCGATTAAGGAAGCACTCACAATAATTGGAATAAAATTGGGTTGATACGCGACAAGTTGCGTAACTTGATGCGTAAAACCACTTCATACAAACATTTGTATTGTTGATGTCGTGCTCTCATGATGACCACGAATTATCAAGACGTTTATCATTTCCACCCACGGAATCAATGATTGCACAACTAAAAACATTGTATAAATGTGGGAAAACTTAAAACTAGGGTATGGTCGTTCGTGGGCAGAAATTGTTTAGACGTTATTCCAATAATGTACAATTTATATGGAAATAGTAGAGTTGAGAGCGGCGTTTAGAATTTTCACTACATTATACATCCATTACGCTCATATTCTTATTACTCAATTTGCCGACGTGCTCTGATGATGTATATCGGAAGGTTGGATCGGGTCAGTACGTGTGACTTACGGCAGTTCTTCACACTGCGCTAGTGGACATAAAGGGATTAGTAAATAGTCAAAATTCATAAGCCGGATTTAAATTAAATTATATCACATTTCTATCAATTTTAGAAGTTTACATTAATTACCCGGCTCTTGACGTACTGAACAATGTTTTTGCATCCACTGAATTCAATTTGACTCCGGATATTTCGGCTTCCTGTTTAGGAAGCTTTATCAACGGAAAGCACCTCCAACAAACAATTTGACAATCATTAAGTCAAGTGGTAAATTTAGTTTAAACAATTTTATTTATAATTATTTGTCGATCACTTAAATATAACTGTCGTCTTACCAGGTAAGTGTAAGCTGACGGTAGTTTGGCTATGTCGTTCGACGACTCGTTAAATACACATGGGATTGGTGTTTACACCAAGCTCGCAAAACTGATTTAAAGAATCGTTACCACCACCCGGGCAAGCAATGATTATTTAATTTTATTACCTATATATAAATATGTAGCGAAAACCGCGACAAATTAATGTTCGTGTCTGCATAGTAGTTGTGCAGCCGACATTTCCAGTCGAGTACAATATATGCGAGGCTACTAGAGGTGAGAGTGGCATATATAATTTTACTTTTCTTATATATGAATTTCGGTTTGATCCTCGCCAGTCAGTTTGCCATCGTACTCTGATGATGATCATGGAAGGTCGAAACGCGTCAGTACATGTGACTGACGATAGTTTTGCTATGTTGTTCGACGCCTGGCTTATTCTAATGGAAGGCTTTAAAATGAAGGGACAAGCGAGAACCCATCAACCAAGGCCAAAAATAGGTAAGCCTGGAAATGTAAAGGATTCAATATTTTACCGACCTACGAGTGTTATCTATTGTCCCGTACACTAAAATAGCGGTGAGATTACAAACTAAAGGACAGCACTGTGCATTATACATCAACATTTAAACATAAAAGATTATCAAAAAGTGCTACACTACATAAAGAACCTAAACTACATTTACCACATGACTTTATGATTGTCAAATTATTTAGGGATATGCTTTCCGTTGAAAAAAGGCTTTCAAAACAGGAAGCTGAAATATTCGGAGTAAAATTGAAGACAGTGGATGCAAACACCTCGTTGGTAATTGATCTATTCTCTGTCGCGCAACATGTTTTTCTTTTAAAGAAGTTTACCTTGTTGAATGCAAAAAGAGTTTCTGTTTAATTTGTAGAGATCGCCAATTTTTTAAACACTTAATGTTAATTAAATCAAATTTGTTTAGTCGATTGTAGGAACAATCAAAATATATTATAAGCAATTATGTAGCATGGCAAAACTTCATTCTGCGCAATCAACGATTACTTACCTGATATTGCTAATAATAAATCTTATGAGCGAATATATTTTAGGAACATTTTTCGCCTTTTAGAACTATTCTATAATTAATTGTAAATAAATTTTGCTGTCAGAAAATATCTTAGCCTTATATTTTTGTAAAAATAAGCATTTCAAAATCAAACGGGGATTATATCACAACTTGAGATTTATAATTAGACTTGAATGGATCGACTAATCTGTTTATTTTGTATTAAACCAGATAATGTCTTGGCTGTGTAACATTTTTCCTGACAAAGCCAACTACATGATTATAGCGGTTCTATTAATGAACCATTATTCGAATTATTATGTCTTATATAATATCCATCTCCTATAACATAATTTTGGAATATTGTGATTATCAGCTGTAGTAATAGCCAGAGAACTGACTGCTGCCCCATTTGTTATTGATTCCAATCAGAGGAAACGTTTTGACTGCTTCTAGTGAATTTCTGCGTAATGATGAAATTTTAGCCTAGCAGATAAACGATCTCACAAATTAAATTACTTCGACGATCAGTCCCATGAAAAGCAACTTCATTCATTTCTCTGACGTGGTCATCTAAGTAACTGTTAGACAATAATTTAAATCAAGTTTACAGATTTTCGATAGACAGTAATTTAATTTTTCTTTACTATACACACAAAATGTATAGTATAGCTACTGACAGTTACATGTTTTGATTTTTAATGCGAAATTTTACAAAATCGGAACTGTGATTATTACAGTTTTGAAACCTAGAATTAAACAAATGTACACATCACCCGCGCAATTAAAACTTGTCCTATTGAATAACTTACCAGTAGTTTTGAATATATTTTTTTATGTTTAAATATTTTTCTAATACTGAACCAAATAGTTTTTTGTGGTCTTCATACTCCTTGGATTATATTTCGGTCAACCTTTCCGGCTGTCTTCTTCAAGATCCGCGCTTCTTATTTTAACGCGAACCAATATTTCCACTACAAACTGACGCAGTGCCACTTAATAGTTAGTTGTTTACAAAAAATAATTACATTTCTTGATGGTTTTCAGATTATATTTTTAATAGCATTATTTGAGCTTAAATTGCCCAATCTCTCATTGTTTTATAAATTATAATTTTCTGCACAATTATAAAAGCATACAAACATTTGTTGAAGTTTGCATTCAATTAATTGAACAAATTGAAATCGTTGTAATCGTGATATTAGTTAAACGTCAATAGATGTTCATCATAAATGGACAAAGTGGGCAGAATTAAAAACTATAAACGAACGAAAACATATTTCACGGAAACATGCAGTAGAAGTAAACAAACAACCTTAACATGTTCAAGTGCATATTTGATTACGTATTTGATAAAAGATGCAAACAAAAAATGAGGTTAAAAACTATTAAATTCGTATTACTGAAATTATTTCTCAACTTAAGAGAACAGAAGGAAACTAGTATAAAACAAACCAGAGATATAAATCAAGTAAATATTCATGAAACTTGCGCATTTCAAAATAAAATGTACACACGCTCAAGTGTATACCACTCATAAAAGTTTATATGTAATAACCTGAATCAGTACACCACTAATATGACCTCGAATTAAGGTCACTGTCAGCAGAGGGTCAAGACGAATTATTTTGGCACACGATTTTAAATTCTATCAGATATATGCTGTCGGTTTTCGGTTCGCCACGTGTGTCGTATTCGGATGAAGAATATCGATGGCACTGTCTACGGCAATTTATGAAATGACCGCTCAAATATTTTGCTAATCCGGGTCCGGATGTGACTAGGCAAGACGGCGGGAATCGCAGTAAAGCCAAACAAGCATAAATCATAGCCAGATTACTTTTTCACATATTATTCACATTATCGAGGGTAAACCAGGGTCTAGAAGAAACACTTGATCAGCACTTTCTTAGTGGAATACGTTGTTCTGAATACCAACGTGCACTAGGCAAAACTGGCCATTTGTTTATAAATAAATAAACATATATAGTGCTAGATTAACCTAAATCCTTATCGCAAGACCAATGCTTCACAATAATTGGACAATTATTGAATGATTATACGAATGCTGCGGACGAGGACAGGGCTTAGCAGTTAGTCGAATAGATTTTGCTGGCCATATATACTCATCTACATTACATTCTAGAAAGGTCAGATTGAAACAGGCAGGAGACTAATCATGGAAGAGAATTTGAATAACAGAACAATGCTATGTTTAAATTTATATATATATATATATATATATATATATATATATAATGTTACTCATTTAAAAATAATTAATTATTCAATTAGAAGAATAACACATTCAAAGAGAAGATAAAGTAAATTTATTTGTGAATTCCAAGTATACCCAACGTTTAATATATAGTTTGAGTAGTTACGTTTATGTGACATAATTTTTATCAAGATCGTTTCAAAATTATTCCCAGATAAATCTACATTTATCTGCTCAATAAGTGTACTTTTGTATACTTGAAATAGTGAATTTATATATATATATATATATATATATATATATATATATATATATATATATATATAAATCACCCAGAAAATGAAATAGAAGTTAAAAAGAAAATTAGACTGGTTGCCACCCACATAATCAAATGAAAACCCAGGATGTATATAAATGAAAGATAGTAAAATGAAGTTTAGTATTCTCGAAATAAATGGCCATTTACCACTGGTAGTAGTGAATTATATATATATATATATATATATATATATATTTATATTAAATTATATATATTTACTTTAAATTATTTTGTTTTTAATATCTATCTACTTAATTGGACAAAACAGTACTAAAAACCAGAAATTACGTTCGTCCTCGATACCCAGTGGTATATACCTCATTGCTTAAATGTTTTAGCCAAAAGGGCGCAGGAATAACACTCGTTTTTGCTACATCAATTAGTACACCAACTCGAGAACTAACACGAATTTGTCAATGAGCGCTGTCATCAATTTATCTAGATTTCTAGATAAACCATTTTTAATATTGAAAGTGTCTGCATTTTAATTAAACCAATGAGAAGCCTGAGCTGCGTACGCGCTGAAAGTGTACCACGAATTTAATCGATTTAATAATTAAAGTTGTTTATTTTTAACCTCAAATAAACTCAGTTTGATAGACATGTCTCTACTACGTATTATGGGGCGACCAGAAGTTGAGAGAGTAATTATTTGAATTTAACAACTGTGTGGACATAATCTAGCAAAAATTCACGCCCAACATAAGCAACAATGATAAGTGCATTAAATGGATTTTAGGTAACGAACAAGAGCAAATGAAAATGTGAGATAATGTATCAAATAACTTCATTGTGCCGTCATGTTTTTAGCCCAATGAGGCGTTGTCAGTTCCGTATGAAGATATTTTGTTTTAAACTGTTACACCCAATCCCATGCATACTGAGTGGATGCGAAGGGGAAATTCCTTATTATAATGTGTGCACGCGTTCATATGTGCTGAATTAACACTGACTGTTTAGTTTAATAAATAATTTATATTAAAATCTAAGCACTGCTTTCTATCTGATACACGAATTTCCAATTAACAAACATGTTAATTTCAAAATATCGGAGAGAAAGAGAGGGAAGTAAAAATTAACTACAAGTTGCAAAAGGAGTATGGGACAAATCTTTGCCCGTACTTAGGTAGAGCAACAATATTTGAAATCAAGAAATGACGCGTCAGTCGCATCATTAATGAAATGGATTAGAAAGAGTCAACAAAATCAATGACAACCAAAACCTTTAAATTAAACATTTTAAATAGCTATAAAAATCAAAAGACACAAAAGCTTTAAAACCACGAACCTGTTCGTAAGTTCAAAAAAAGATTTCAGAGAGAAGAATCAGCTACTTAAATCAAGGTTGCGATCTTGGTATAAACCCCTGACCCATTATGTACACAAATTTGTCATAAAAAATTAAGTGTTATAAAGTGTGGAAAAGTCAATTCATTCAGTAGACCGGTTACGTCCTTAATTGTGAACTCATCATGTACTGTCCAGAATTTGCCGCAGACAGGGTTCGAACCTGGCCACGTATACTTCGGGATCTGATGCCCTGAAAACTGAGCCACCCTGCCGCACAATACACTCAATTTTCACTTATATACTAACTACTGTATCTCGGTTAGCCTTTCCTTAAGTTGGAGCTAATTTGGCATCTCCCTAGAGCTAAAATTATAATTAATCATTCCCAATATGTCATTATTGCACAGACATCATGCTACATGCGGAAGTGGTATTGAATTGAACATTTATATATCTAAACGAACATTGTTAGCGCGGGCAGTGATAACACCAACTTAAGTCAAAGTTGCAATCTTGATATAGAGAATCAGATTTTCCAAAATTGAGCTATTTACATTTTTCATTGATAATCATGAACTCATTCTTCGTGTGTGATTTATTACATGCGTATTCTTCATACACACATATACACTTAATATTCCATTATACACGACTGTGCGTATACAACATTATTTTACCAACATATACCCAGTCGGCAACTTGTTCGCCTATAATGGCAGATAGGAGCTTTAAACCCTTTGATTAAATCGGCATTAACGAGTGCCCGGATGAAGCAAACCCTCGTAAAGCAAGTAAACAATCATTGATGGTGTGAGTGGTGATAACAATTCGTTAAATCAAATTTGCAAGCTGGTGATAAACGCCGGTTAGATACAATGAGATTAGTGTTTATCTCAAGCTCGCAAACTTGATTTAAGTGAAGACTCATAAAGCATGTTTGGTATAAGATTTAGCATTGATTGCCGTGACTCAATGAATGATATGTTGTTTATAGTACAATAAAGCTCCTGGTTATAAAGAAATAAATCGAGTAAAGCATGGTTTTAACATTATTGGTCTACTAATTAATAATAACCGAGATTGCCCGTGAAGTGGACATCTGAGAAATTTCGGGTAGGAGTCCATTTTTCAACACAAAACTACCCAAACAAAATTTATGTTGCTATTTGTAGCAATTCGCAGTTTTTGCGATGACTTTTAGTTCTCTGGTAATCATGCAAAAATGGATTTCAGCACCTAACGACAAATTAACTCCCATGGACAATGGCATAGTTCATAAAGTGAGCTTGTTTAGACAATTGTCTGGTATAAAACAAGTCTACAGCAGATAGTATCACTTAGATCAACACCGATCACATAAAACAATTAAAAAATATTAAGATATCTATGTATTGTTCTGGCAAACATGTAATATTGTTTCCAGCACTTAACAACAAATTCATATTGAGACAATCTGCTTACTTGCTAATGAAGTAAAAGTGATTGAAATTTCGGCCAGCTTCATATTTTCTAATGCCGCGTTTTGTGTACACGGGTTGTAGCTTTGCACTAACAGTTTCACAAATATCCGAATGATCACAATTTGAATGTTCTTTTTGTCTTCAATCGGGCTGGGCGTGTACTCGTCCCTTTCTTCCGAAGGCTTCAACATCGTTTATACTAACCATTGGAAATGCGGTTCGATGTTGAAGCCTTCGGAAGAAAGGGACGCGTACACGTCCAGCCCGATCGAAGACAAAAAGGACCTGGAAATTGTGATCAATCGGATCATTGTGAAAATGTTAGTGCAAAGCTACAACCCGCGTACGCAAAACGCGGCAGTGGAAAATAAAGTCAAATTTTTAGACATTATATGAAGCTGACTCTACAAAATACCCTTCCGCAAATAGGATCGCGCCACACGAAACAATCACACCGAAAAACAAAATATAAAACAGGTTTTGGCGTAAAACTGGCTCCTACTGATGAGAAGCTTGTAACCAAGAAACAAATAAACATGAAATTCCACCTTTTGTTACTGCCGACTTAGGCATGTTCTACTGGTCCAATTTGAACTGACTTGTTACTGGGTGCACAATACCTAATACATGAGAGAATACTGCAACTTAAACGCCCGCTTTAAATCAAATGGTGTATACATGTCTGCAATTGCGCAACATATCGTTGAAACGTCACGTATGTTTTCCAGACGTATTATTTAAGATAATTACTAAATGCAATAAAAGAAAGGAGTTAGTCGCATACGAAGCTTTGTGTATAAACAAATTGAAGCCAGAATTATGCAAGCAGAAGAAGCATGTTTGGACATTGAGCTTAAACTCAAGGTGATGCACGCAATTGATTGGTTCTTTTCTTAATTCACACACTTTCCACGTTTATATATATATATATATATATATATATATATATATATATATATATCTGGAAGCGAAAATACATCTCATACCAACCGGTTTATTTAGAAAATATTCGACAAAACTACAAATTTTCGTTTATTTAAATTCTGGGTTTTAATATGATTAAGTGAGTGGTAACAAATTTAATTTCCAACTTTTCTTCTTCCATTTGCAAGTTTATTGCTGGCTGATTTGTGCGTTTATGTGTGCGTGTACGGGTCATTCACCTTGCATTACAGTGATATTTGAGATCTGTTTATTCTTGTATTGCTGGATTGCGTCTCGATCAATTTTGTTTTTACCCGAATTTTGTCTTTCGTTTCACGTTCATTTTGTCATCTCAGTAAAAGCGCATAGTGTGCGGATTACTGTGTTGATTGCTCATTTTTTCCTGCCATTTGTGTTACTGTTAACAATGACAGTGATTCAGTTTGCGCAGCTGTTTTTTCTGTAATTTTTTGCCAATCCAACTATGGACTACAAGTTTTCTTGTGTACATGAGGTCTTTTAGATCATTTGTGTCTACATGAAAATCTTAGAACTCATTCTTATTCAGGTCACACAAGGTCGTCGTTGATTTTTTAGCGGAATGCTTGTTAATAGGGATGATACGTCAAACTAGATCATTTTGCTTTCTAGGATTTTCAACCTTCAGTTCGTCTGCTATTTCGAATCAGTCTCGAATGGCGTTCGGGTTTATGACATTTTGTAATGGTTGAATAAGTTTTCCGAGAAAACCTAGCTAGTTTATGTTGCAGTAAGTTGATCATTGACATAATGGGCCGCATCGATGGAGCTCCTGTGGCTGTTAAGGTATTATGCATTTTCGGGTTGTCGTACAGTCTTGCGGAGATCGCTTTCACAGGTTTGAGATCACGTTCATAGACACTCTATAAATATCGGCTTCATGTATAGCAACTCAGTTGTGGTAAGTCGTATAGTTTTGTCTGATTATAGTTTTCTTTGTTCCTCTATTTGTTTCTTTGTAATGATTTGACTGCATTTAAAAATCTTTCTGTATTGTTCTAGCGTGCTAACTATCTCAGTTCTCGATACTTGTCCGAAGAAGGCTTGTGGGGCGATGTCTTTTGTTAAATGGTTGCACAAGTATTCAATCCCTGCCTGATTACAATAATTTCGCGTTCGCTACTATATATATATATATATATATATATATATATATATATATATATATATATAAAGTATAATAAGTGATTTGTTTATATTCATGTTGTCCTTATAAATTGAGCATCAGATAGTAAATAAAATTCATCAACCAAACCAGGTTCGTTCACTCGGCTTTAATCAATTAGTTACAAGAAATGACGCAGTTGGGGGCTGAACATCCGTGCATTTAGTTCAGATTTGCAACTGATCCTCTAAACTAGTACATCCACACATTTCACACAGTTTTTAGTCATATTACAACTTTGCCTTTTTATTCTGGCTAGTTCTTTCTCCAAGACAATGTACCAAATTTTTCATTTTTCAAGGCTCAACTGCTGGAAAATTAAAAAAGTACTTCATGAGGGTCCAATAAAAACGACGTCAGTCTACTTGTTGAATTGAAAATCTTAGTTTATACTATATATATATATATATATATATATATATATATATATATATATATATATATATAAGGAAACACTTTCTTTATAATTCAATTTAATTAAGCCTCCTCAAGTGGCTTAGTATCCGTCTTATAATGCCACATCGTGGATAAAATCTTTATGCTGAAAGAAACACTAAATAGGAACCACATGAAGAAAAGTCTGAATGGAAAAAATTATGTGAATATAAAAATTAAAATTGTATACGATACGTGGCCTCGATTGTGTAGGAGATGTGTCGCAAAACACTGAACCCAATGCACCGCGGTCCAAGTCTGGGCTGCGGCAAATTTGGTCCTTACTTGATGAGTGGTTGATAAAAACGGAATCGCTTCTGTTGTAAGGTTTTACTTGCTATATTACACATTGATTATTTTACACAGAGAGCATATAAAATTAAAAAAAATTAACATAGTTATCCAGGGGTAATTAGGATAAGGTATATAGCCGAATAGAAAATCCATCCAGACAACTATGATTGAGACGTTAACAGGTAAATGTTTTAAGTGGTGAAGAGGACTTCCAGTAAGATATAATGAAACTTGTTTTAAATTAAAAGCGAATTAAAACTGAGCTGCCGTCACTGCGCCTTTACAGCAATTTTTTATTATTAGTAATGCGGAGAAGTGCCATTAAAATCGAACACAGTACAAGAACATCATGTGCAATAAGGCACATATTTAAGTTCCACACTGTTTTCTATTTAAAAAAATCTTCAGCCCAATGACATCTTAACATGGAAGGCACGAACATGGAAAGAAAAAATGTTCTGCTTAATGATGAATTTGGTGCCAGCTTCCTATTTCTTTAGAATGCTTCATGAGACGTTGCTTGCCTGCGACCACACATGTTTTGTTGCCTTTGATTTTAATGATGCTTGACTCGAACGATGTTCGATAAATTATGCGTGTATTCTGCGAAAATGACTACTTTTCACGGTTAAATTAAAGTTTGAATCCACTATACAGTGTGGCTATAGATTGGATATGCAAATTTGATTTCTGTTTTAATTCATTTCAGAAACTATGCCACACACAAATATACAGACAATCACTCTGACACACATAAACACAAACTTCATACTTTTAAGCGTGAAATAAGAATAGAGAACATTGGTAGCGAATAAATGTCAGGTATTTGTCTCTTGACAACTTGTTCCTAGCACAGCATTGTGATAGGCCGTCTTGTAATGAATAAGCTTTCTTTTTAACAACGCGGTATTTGCTTAAACCCCGACGAGCTTTTACCAGTATGACAAGGAATACGAACTTTTTTGTCAATTCATTTGATTGATTGCACCTTTAACGAAAGCAATGTTAACAAAACTACCAATGGTGTGAGGTATAGCGAAGATTATAAATAAATATCATACACTGACAACCGGAAATTTTATATTCGTCAATAGTGTACCAGCTAGGTCTGAGGAGACTCATCATCATAGTAGTCACGATAAACACACGAAAAAATATGCATCATATAAAGAGGAGACTGGTTTTCGTGACAAGTCTATAATAATGGTCCAATAATGAAACATATCCACCTGTGCACAAAATAAGATTATATTTGTGGAAAGAAAACTGATGTTGTGGATGAGCAAACATAGTTTTGTTAGTATAATTTGAACTTGAAGCTATATTCAGAAATTTTATGACAAAAGCAGAGCTTGAACATGCGATAAAGCATCAACCTGTGAATAATAATACTAATGAAAAAGTTAGCCGAAATGACAGGAGAATGAACTAATTATCGTATAATTCGAGAAACGGTAGACAAGACCAAGACATGCAGGTAAACGAAATGACTGTACAGTGCTTTCGTTGAAACTCCAGAAATAATCTCATTTACATTTTTATCATTTCAATCACAGACAAACATACACACGTACCCATATATATATATTGCCCGGTGAAAGTGAATTTTCTATGTATGGACAGTGTCAAGTCCCCATTTTCTTCTCGAGTGAGTTTGATGTCAAGGAAGGGAAAACTATTATCTTTCTCTACCTCGAGAGTGACTTTGATGTCTGCATCGGCTCCATTTGCTTGTTTGTGGAATTCGGCTCATTTTTTCAAGATGATACATGTATATATCTGCCAGGAGAGGTGCAATGCAGCTTCCCATAGCTACACCATTGATATGACAATAGTATATCCCTTCAAAGGTAAATTGCACGTTTTTTGTACATGCTAATATGAGGTCTTTGATGTCATTGGTGCCTATAGGGAAATCGTAAAACTCATTTTTAATCAGGTCGCACAAAATCGCCGTTGTCTTATCCAGTGGAATATTCGTAAATAAGGATGAGACGTCAAGCGAGACCATTTTATTCTATAGAATGTTCTTCCCCTTCAGTTCATCTGCTATCTTGAAGGAGTCCTATTTTTTTCTTTGGCGTCCAATCTCATGATTCTCTGTGTGGACTCCGAGATAGCAGATGAACTGAAGGGGGAGAACATACTACAGAATAAAATAATCTCTCTTGACGTCTCATCCTTATTTGTGAACATTGCACTGGATAAGACAACGGCGATCTTGTGTGACCTAATTGTAAATGAGTTTTACGATTTCCCTTTAGACACCAATGATATCAAAGACCTAATATTAGCATGTGTAAAAAACGTGCAATTTTTAAGAGGGCAAACAGCAACAACAGTTTATACAAACTGATTGAATCCCTGAGACATGGACTGATTAGAATTGTAGATCGTGTATCTCCATAGGACTGAGCACGTGGTAAAGTAATAAGCCTTATATATTTATTAAGCAAGAATAAACATTCTGTGCCATAGCTGAACATATTCCTGTACTCATTTTGATGCGTTGCACTACTTTCAGCCTCTTGACGTACGTAGAATGTGTTAGCTGGATGGCTATCTTGAGTGGTTGCTCAGTGGTTAGTCAGGCTTAACAGAATGAAGTAAAATTACGAAATTAGATGTTTTTTTTAAAAATTATCTGAAATTACTTCAATCATACACCCTAAAATATATCTAAAGAACAGAACAATTGGAACTCAGTGTTAGTCACAACACTGAACAGGTAATGTTAGTCAGGCTGTCTTGGCAAAGATGGGTCAGGTTTCTGGTGGCCGATTGCGTATCCGCCATATCAGCCACTGGATCGAGCTGCAGCATATCATTACTATTCAAGAATTATTTGGATGGGTAAAGTTGCGAAACAATGGCTATGATTGGGCCCAATGGGAGGGACATGCAATCTCTAACCTAAAAGTAACTGCTCCAACGCAAACCAATGCGCTAATGACTTGTATCTCCATTTATGTGTGTAGGAAAGCAAACATACCGCAGAATATATTATAACGTTCACAAATTTGTGAAGACATGCCAAATTAGTGTTTTTATTTTCAAACTTTGATTAGCGAAATTCATCTTTATATTAATTTGGCTTAAATGTGTCTGCCAGTCTTTCTGTAAATTTTCTACTTCAATTTTAATACTCTCTCTCTTTCTCTTTTTGTCTCAAGAGAGAGTGTGGCTTACACTGTTTTACCATTATCCACGTCCGAAAAGCTGTGTATAGCTGCCTATTTAAACAAAAATTATGGAAAATAAGGAAAAAATCACCAAATAAAAAAGTAAATTTAAAGTAATAAAATTTAAAACGAGCACAATACCAAAATAAAAAATCAGAAAAATTATAATTTAAACCAATAAAATAAATACACAGATAAATGCATGTACGAGGAAACACATTCATGGAAAATTAGGCTCGTTACAGCACTATCGCATACCAAGGCTCGAGAAGAAAAAACGAAGTATCGATTTCGTGAGAAAAAAGACCAAAGTAGTGTTTAAATTGAAAAACGAGGATAAAGATGTTAAAAGAGGAAGAAAAACAGAGAATGGTGCCGAAAGAAATATAACTTCATTGTACTAGCTTCAGAGATAAAATTTTCGTAAGTGATACCTCAAAATAAATTAAGCACAGGAGAAGTAAGGTACGAAAAATGCAAAAGGGAGTGGAAGAATTCGAGTGAGAAGAACTAAAGAAGGGAAGTTGTAATAAGAATGAGGAAGTAAGAAAGATATTGAGATGGAGAAAACGAGAGAAGAGAACAATGAGACATTATATAAAGAACATAAGCAAAGAGGGAATGAGAGATGGAAAAATAAAGATCAAAGATTTTCAGAAAAGAGCGAGCGACAAATACAAAAAAATGCCACAATGAGACCGTATGAAAGTCGTAGTAAGAGAGTCAGAAGTGACAAAAGGATGGAGATCCCTCTGCCCACAAACCGAGATACACACTTACACTCGGAGAAATAGATTTGGGCGTGTGAGAGAAGTGCATTCTATTTCGCATTAGCTTCCCAAGCTGATAGCAATGCAAAATTGCCTGAAGGAATAAACGCAATAAAATATGTAAACTTGTAAAAGCATGAAACTTTACGCTTTATGAAATCAGGACTAAGGTAAAAATCATTTTAGTAGTTTAGCGAACTACTTCTTAATATTTAATTTATCAAAACGTTACAATTTGACACATGTTTAATTTTATTCGTCGAATACCCATTGTTTTGCTGGAATTCATTCTAATTTCGCATAATATTCCAATAATCAGCTAGATAACACGGTGGGTAGTTTAAAAGAGAAGTTTTACGAAATTTGATCTTGCACAATAATGTCGTCCGTAGTTTCGGAAAGCAGGGCTGCATTGTCTATGCTCATATTTTCTATAGTTGAATTATTTCGATACTCATTTTCGAGTCACCTTGTTAGACGGAAGCTCCTCACCCCACAACTTACCAATAAAATACAGGTTGAATATTGCGTTTACTCAGGTTCATTCACAGATTTATCTGATCAATTTTATTTCAATTTCAATTCTCAGGCCTTATATGTTAAAGTGAACAAAATTCTCGCTTTGGAAAGGTAGCTTTCCGCCTAGAGTAGAAGAATCCTTAAGCATATCATATTTTGTATTATAATGTTATGCATAAGACCTTCAAAATTAGCTTGGCCTCCGATAATACCACGGATTTCAGATCGTCAATTGTCCCGTTCAAATTAACGTACATTGACTTAGATTTAAATCCGATACTCGTATTACTCACCGTAAATAATATTAACACAATAGGGCAAACGTTAGCATTGAAACTGTCTCAAGTTCTGCTTTATTCAATCTCTCCGTGTACAAAGCCTGTTATTAGAAGGCTTTAGGATGTCATCGATTTTAGGTTGACTAATTTCATGCGGTACAGATAATTTATTTCCAAATTTTGACAGAGGCCAGAGTTAGAATATTTTCCGCACACGCCAATATACAAACATTTATTAAAGCTGGGTTAACTGAATTGAAATGAACACCAATTAAATTCTGTTCGAAAATCTACCATCAGTTACAAGTACTGAAGTAGTTCGTTCTTTCATGTTCATCAGCAGAGCACATCGGCAAACTTGACAGCGAGAATAACGTAAAAAATACAGATAATGAATTGATAATCATTAATTTCGCCCGCACTCCTAGGAGCCCCATATATACAGTACATTGCTGAAATATCTGCTGCCAATTCGCGACCATGGACAATTACCAGCTTTCATCACATCCAATTGGTGTAAGCAGTTATTTAGTTAAACAACATTTGAGTGCTTAGCAAAAACTAAAATCCCCTTCTTTTAATAATTTACACAGAATGAGGCAAATTTTATAAAAGCATACACTAGCTAATCACAGATCAACATACATTATCATCGTTAACAGTGGCCCTACATTTTGTACGCTTTCGTATTTATTTGTTACGTGCTCTTGCTATTGGCACATGACTTTCAGAAGAAAATTTTATCTTGGACCTTCATTTATTTTAATTTTGTACATTATTTTAAATCCTTTTTCCACAGTAACACTAAGATCACTCAATGGGACATTCTTTTAACACACGTGTATTGATTTATATTATTGCGTCCTCACCGTAACGATTGAATCTAATCTTGATTTAAAACTTTTTATGCGCTGTGTGGAATCATCACAATTTTTAGCAATGAAGCTTTTTCTTGCTCGAGAGCTGTCATTACCATAATTTATTTCTAATATTTCATACCAAATTGTAAAAAATATTTATGCTGTGGTCATGTAGGCTACATACGATAATCTAGTCCTAACGAGGCTGTCAGGCGATGATTTCGGCCAACTTAGATGGCTATTCGTTTTTACGTATTTATATTTAAAAAAATGGATAATATTTTTAATTTATAATGTGTTATATCAGTTGTGCAATAATCATGTAGGCCACATACGACAGTCTAATTCTAACGAAACTGACAGTTGATGACCGTGGTTATATGAGATGGCTTTTCGCGTGAACGTAGTTATATTTTAATAAATGGACTGTATTTTATGGAGAAATGCATTAAAAAATGATGCCCACTTATCTAATGAAACAGCAGTATTTGAAATAAAAGCTAATCATTTTGAAGACCAAATGCAGCTAATTTAACAAAAGTTAACATCATCGTTATTAGATGTTCTTTTTCATTGTGATGAGATGTCGATTTAACAGATGCTCGGAAATGAGTACCTAGATATTTAGACGGATATAGTGTTCAACTTGTTTGGCAACATCCGCTTACGCAAAAATTCTCTTTAATCATGAATTTACTGGGACTGCAGAAACATGATTTGTCAGAACATCTTCTCGCAATGTACGTAGTATACGAAGAACGGTATTTGTAGACTGGAAAACATGCATTAGACACGACCATTTGATAAAATAAGCTGTGAAAAAATTTTTTTTTCTAATAGCTTAACATCGGATAGGTTAGATGTAGGTGAGCAATCGCACTGAATATCATCAATATTGGAGAACCTGTTTCTTGACTTATTCAAATGTGTTGAATTCGGCCGCTTGGTTTTTGCTGCCGTTCGCATGTACGCTTCAGTTTTTTTGAATTTATTACTAAGTAAATTATCAGGTGTATGGATTTACTGGAGTAACAGGTGTTCAGAAATAGTTGTAATTCTCAATTTCGGTGAACTATAGCATACATTAATATCCATCATGCTGGTACCATGTACCAGCTCGGAAACCATAGTGTTAGTACCATGCACCTTTTCGGTGCTATAATGTTGGTATCGGTTACTGACACAATAGCCATAGATTTAGTAACCTTTACAGACTCGGTATATATATTATATAGTGTGGGTTAGCATTGAAGTCGCATTGTTGAAGACTTAATATGATGTTAGCTTTACTATTAAAGGTTTACACATTCGTCTAAGAGATTGTACCGTCCTATCCCACCAAAATAGCGGTTAAAGGGCGTAATACCGGCTCCTACTGATGAGTCGCCAGTAAGCACGAAACGAATGTGCACGGGATTATGCCAAGCGTTTACGCTGTTTTTGGTTTATCCTTCTGGTCACAACTGAACTAATTTGTAACTAGGTTCGCAACACCTAATACATACTTGCACATATATATATATATATATATATATATATATATATATAGTATATATATATTAGTTCTCCGCAACAATCAGTATTTAACGATTAAAGAGTAAATCTATAAATGCCACCATAACTTTAACGACTATATTTGAATTTATGTGAAAACTACTAGCTAAATTCGAAAGTAGTATAGCAACAATAACTAAATATAATATGATTTCAGATATCCGAATTGTTCAATTTGTATTAAAGGTAATATTAACTTTGTGATCAAAACTTCATTAGGGTGGATAAGTAAATACATTTTATTTGTAGTCATTTTGTTACAATAAGTAGCCAAGGGTGGAGTAGTGGAAGAAAACCAACTTGAGAATTTTGTCAAGATTGTAAAGCGAAATGTGCGATTGCCTAGTTTAGCACAACGTGCTCGAAATGGAGTCTGGATTCAAAAATAAACCCAGGACTCCGCCATTCTAAACATGCACAATCAATTTAACCTTGATTATAAATTGTTAGCAATGGATCTAGGCAGTTCGTTGCATTCTGTTCATCGGATATATTACGAGGTACAGTTCTGACGGGGCCCTTCGTGGTGTGAGGGAAAATCGCGACCCAGAACCAAGTAAACTTGACATTCTTCGCTCCATACGAATTGATTTCCGTTACAGTGGATGCCTGAAATATATTTCTGATTTTTCTAGAAAGTCATAGGGAATGTTACTCTATCACAGTTTTGGACTACCTGTCAACTTTTTTCTATCAGAAATGTATGTCAGCAACTCATTTTATCTATTTCATTGATTTTATTGGCGATATGTATCGCAGGCATGACGATGTTTCTTAAATTCAAAACAGAAAAATAACCAATGGAAAGGATAAAATGAGCTCCAGTGATACATTGGTAAAAATAAAAACAATTGAAACAAATAAATGCAGCGAAGCAGAATAGGCAATATAGATATTTAATCAATAAATTAATATCAATATGGGAGCATATGCTAATGAGCATGTTCAGTTCGACAGTGAAAACTTATTTTAAGTAATATTTTAACCGCATGAACTAACAAAAATCGGTCGCCCACGCGAGGAGTATAAAACCTCATCCCAACATCGGCAGACGTAGAGGTCATAGTGGCGTTTGACAGAAAAAAGAGTATTGCAAGCAAATTTGCAGAGAGTAATCATGTCAAAAAAAGTAACCACGTTAGACATTCTGTTATTTAAATTCTCAACCCAGTGTATAAACGTTAATAGGAGGGTTCAAGTAAACTAGATTTACATGTAATTGGCAATAACCTGGATTGAAAAAAATCTTCCTGAGATTTAAAATAAATACAAATTCAAATAATGAACGATTTTCCTGTTAACGCAGTGTTTAATTAACTGATAACATGAAGTAAAATTAATTATAATTTCACAGTATCAACGATCTAATATTATATGTTTCATATAAATGGCGAAAAGTTATGCTGTAAATCTGAAAATAATTAAGATATAAAATGACATTTTTTTATTGAATTTGTTTAAATCACCCACGTGAGACAAAATATTGTGAAATATATTTGATAGATATCGTTTCGATGAGAAAATATATTATTAACAAAAACGAATTTGGCTTACAATCCAGACGAAATTTTATAAATACAAATGTAATAATAAAAGCTTAACGTATTTAAGAAAGACCTGTGTTATTGAAGTAATCTGCAGAAGCTTATAAAGAAAAACACGCACAGAACCCATCCCTTGATATGTCTGCTTTCCCCTGAAAAACAAATGACGTTTTTCTTTTTACATACAGGACATTGCGTATCTTGTAAACAGTAGGTTCATAAGGTCCAAAAGATCATGTCGAAGTCAGCATGATAAGAAGGTGTCAACTCAATGCCGCGTGCATTTCTAGCTTACTGAGGCGTAGTGACTGCTCCTATAGATGGAAAACCAGTAAGCACGAAACGCATGTGTATTCGACATTTCCATTTTCGTCATTGTGACTGGTCGATAGATACACAATGTCTGAAACCAATCCTGCGTGCATTGCATTCATCTCTACCTGTAACAGGATAACAAAATTTGGTTACATCCATCATATCTTGTGTAGAGCTATGAATGTTTTTACAGCGCAGTTAGCCGCTTCGAAGGCAGATTTCAGCTGATGAATCATCTTTGGTCAGTAAAGCCTCAAAACCGAATTCCACAGGCAATTCGAGCCTGTGTGTCTTGACTTGCGGACAAATAAAGAGTAGAAAAAATCTGAATCTGAGTCGTCCATTCAGATTTGGAACAGGTGGTTTAATTTTACATGACAGCCAATACACGCAGCAGTGAATCATTTAGTAAAATTGGTGATTGTATGTAAGCGTATGTGCTTTTGTGTCGTTTTTATTCTTCCAGTAATTACGCAAATCATACATGCAATGTTGAGGAATTTTCGTCCATAAGATAATATTAATTATATTTACTTTTGGTGCTTAAGAACTATAAATATCTCACAGTCTAAATTTATATATAGCAAAGCATATGTTTATAATTGTTAGGTATAAGTAAAGAAAAAATATATTTTAGAAAATATTACGCTCAAGAGTTAAAAAAGGCTTTGCATAAAAACGAATGAGAGCAGAATTAGGTTTTATTTCGATTAAGGTAAAATAATGCTGTATGAGCTGTGCATAATCAATTTTCTTATATGCATTATTTTTAAGCATGATTAGAGTGATGAGTTACCTTAATTCACGGTTCAATGGAGTAATACCTAGAAACGAATAGTAAAATTAAGTTTTTATATGCTAGCATGTTTCATATAAAGTAGACCTGGGTCCTTGTTTTAATTTTCTTTGCCCTTCAGAGAAAAATCCAAAATTTAAATATATCTAAAAATGTGCTCGAGAACTACAATAATAACCTGAAATTATCGCCTGAAAATCAATTTCTGTAGATAAACAAATATCAAAATGACGGTCTGAAAAACCGCAGCATGTTGAATTGCTTAATCAGTTTAGCTGATACCACGATTAAGCAGCATCATTTGGCAAACTAACTTAGACTCACTTCTAACGGGAAATCTTACAAAAAAATCATTCTAACGGTGCATACGTTTAGGGTTTTATATACTGCTAGTTTACAATAAAAAACATCATCATTTGAGTAATATTTAAGAAGCACAACTTCAGACAAACCTTTGAAATGACCCTATTTACAAAGCAGTGTAAATCAAAACAATTTGTATACTGCGTTTGATCCTAGTTTATTAATATTATATTTCAACATAATTGGATTTTCTTCCGAAAAGGCACTGCTTCAATACAGGTAGACTGAAAACTTAACTTGTATTGACGGAGTATCATCAAGCAGGATGTTTAGCCACTCATTTCCATGATCTGTTAACCGATAATTTTAGGAATGTACGAAAAAGGTTTTAGTAACCTTATCCGTAATTGCGTAACGAGGAACACTGTTGGTAGTAGGGAAAGTTCAGACTACCGGTGTAAAGATAATCCTTTGCAGTAACGTAACATAAGAGAAATATTTTAAAGCAAAGTTGAAACATGAAAGAGGTATTAAGCCATTAAACACGTTTTCGATTAACGAAGAACCCCAATTCTATAAATTACACACAAAAGTTATATAATTTTCATACTGGAAACAAGGAATCATACTATTTTTCAATAACATATTCGTAGTCAAAAATTTAAAATCGAGTTAATAATGTATATTAAAATGTGTAGTGTCACCGAGCTCAAAATACAACCATTAATTATGAAACTTAAAGAGAACCTGGTTTAAAGCAAATATAAGTATGCCACATACAGTGATATACTAAATCAAAAAAAATAAAATAAATATGCATACAATATAAACTAGTATTCAATGTCGGTAAAATCATCTTTATTAACAGCACACCTATAGATGCACATTCATTCGAGCTTCAAGAATACAATTTCCTTGTAAATACAGCGGTTACGCTCCCAGCACTAACGGAGATAAAAGTTTACTATTTTATGTATAAGCTTTACTTAACGCAGCTCGTTTTCAGATCACGTGTGTTGGACGTTTAAAACATCTACTAAGAACGCAGTTAAAATACTTTTTTTCGATTACGAGGTGGCAAACGAGATGAAGACTGAATGGCAAAACCTCTTTTGGCAGAACAGCTTCCTTGGATGTTTTATTCAGATATCCTCATTGAACACTAATTCGCATTAGGCTCTATCAGATATTGTTTGAAAGATTGCGGAGTGCGAGCGTCAGAGTGAAGCATGCCACGATTTGCGATCGTGGGTTGTCGCTTTGCACTATCAGTTTCGCAAAGATCTGATTGATCCCCATTTCCAAGTACGCGTTGAGTTCGTCTTCGTTTTGACTGGGTGCTGATTCGACCTCGGAAGGCTTCAACATCGTTCATAATAACCACTGGAAATGAGGTACGATCTAATCTTCGTTGATTGACAACGTTTCGATTCCTACATTCTGAAATCATCATCAGGTCCCTAACCACACATACACAGTAAAATGCTCACACACACACACAATGCTCACATTAGCTTAAATCTAATATTATGAGTATTTTACTGTGTATTTGTGATTAAGGACCTGATGATGATTCCGGAAAAGGATAATCGAATCATCGTCAAGCAACGAAGATTAGATCGTACCTCATTTCCAGTGGTTAGTATGAACCATGTCAAAGTCTTTGGAAGTCGAATAAGCACCCGGCCACAACGAAGACGAACATATTGTGTACTTGGAAATGGGGATCAGTTAATATTGTGGCTTATATTAATATATAAAAAAAATACTTTTGGAAAAATTATCATGAATTACTTGATTTGCGAGCTTTATCCGCGGGTGTCGGTCTTCGCCGCTGTGGAGCCCTTCGGTTAGTGCCACCGGGACTGTTTAGTGCACTTGTACTGCCTTGACTGCAAGCGCCTAGCAAAGCACATTGTGATGAGGATTCGTTTAAATTCTCCATTGAGCCGGCTGCATAATTGTCGCCAAAACTAAACAAGCCTGGACTCATGCCACGTGCCAGATTTCTCCGTGAGTCACCTTAATTATAATTTAGAAAATTTAATTAACACACAAGTATAGAACCAACAACCTTCACCTTAAGGTAAAATATACCTGTCAGTTTCCTTTGGTTTTGCTCCATTTCACTGGATTTACTAGCATTTATAGTATAAAGTGCCGTAAATAACAACTTTTGAAGCAATAAGCATTTCCATGGTCTAAGATTAAAATTACATTATGTATAATATTGTTTTAATTTTGCAATGCAAAGCAAACTTAAAATTGAAGCAGAAAAGTTTGATAAACAGGGAAACGCTTAACCGTTTATATGCATCGACTTCAAATGCACTTCTCGAATTATCTGTCGGTTTCAATCTTCTGTTTAAAGTGTGTATCTGACGAAATTACATAAATGATCAGTAAACTAGGAGCAAATTCTTCTAGCCAAAAATTAAATTTTTATCTGCTCATGTAAAAGATTCTAACAATTAGAAAAAAGCCCTATTTAAAAATTAGTATGATTTATTATAAAATTTAAAATATTGACTTATAAATCCAGAAATAAAAAAATACAAACAACGTTTATGGGACAAATATTTCTGACACCAAATTTAGGCTTAGATTGATGCGTTTACCAGATATTTTACTTATCATTTTTAGTTAGACAAATTACGAAAAGTAAAAACTGTCAAGATGGGTTGAAAACTATAAGACACAAAATGTAAAAGGGAGGTTTTTTAAAATATAAATTTAAGGTCTAAAATAATATAAAATAGATTTTCTTTGTAAATTGATGTTTTTTGTTTCAATTTGAAAGAAGCGACCATGTATTTGATGCAAAAATAAATGTAATTAATATCGAAATTTAACAATCTACCAAAGCTTAACATAGATTGAAGAGTTAAATTCAGATGTAAAAAGGGTTATCTGGTTAGGCTAGGTTATTCTGACAGTTTATAAGATCTCCTCAAGTGCTGATATGGTGTCTCGGTTAGATTGTATGCTAACATAACAGTTAGTTTAAACATATGTGTAGACAGATTCTCCACCGTCCTCGATAACACATTTACTTCATTAGCATAAGAACATAGGTAAAAAGAAACTGTCCACAGGTACAACGAAATTTCCACTGATTTTATATGATGATGAGCAAATAATATTTAGTATTCTGATGGACCACTAAATTAGAATGCGTAATATTATTATGGTCGCTCAACCATTTTGCAGAATTCAATTGTAAAAATACGGATTAATAGGGAAGTTGCTATTTTTAAGCAAGGGAAATATTGATTGGGAAAGAGCATTTGCTTCAGTTTGATATTTTGCTGGGTGTAAACAAGAGGAGTAAACCCGCTGGGAGATGTGTTTTGTGATTCAAGGCGACAAAATGGTGGACGTTGATTCTATGATGTAAACAAACATTACTAGTCCACGTCTTTATTGATTTATTATCGTAATGCAGACGCCTATCAATAAGTAGCCAGTCAGCCAGCAGGCCGTCTGCAAGTGAAGAATACATCTTTCATTTAGGCTGAAATTTAAATTAAATTAAACGCACTGTGTTCGTCATGCCTCATACGAAAAGACAAGTGTTAGGGTAATACGACATAAATATCAAAGTTAACAAAGCATTGACGCGGATTTTTATATTCATTTCGAAATTATTACCTTCGTCTAGACGAAGGTAAAGAAAAACAAAGCAAGGCTTGGTTAATGAAAAATTCTTTCACCAATATGGAATACATTTTTTAACTTACGACGTTTATATGGCAGGGTAGAGGACAGATCAGAACCGTTGTCATGAGATGGTCCATTCGGGTTGTTCAGAGTGCCTCTTAGCAGAATCTTTAGTTCAGCATCGTCATGAGCCTGTTGGGGTTCAACAGAAGCGCCTCGTAACCCATGTACCTTAAGAAAACCAATAACAGTGAAAGATTAGCAGCGTACATTTTATTAAGTAGAGCAGAGACGGCATAATTTGAACTAAGTCAATCAATATATTTTCTAAAACTAGCTGTACTAACCAACATAATTGATGGAGCCATTGTCCGGGGGGGGGGCACACACCTCAAAGAGTCATACTTTAGTAGTCATGGTGTAACGTTTCATCATCCACTGACCCGATTATGTTCAAGCTTGAACTGGTGGAGAATTCGACGTGACAATAGTAACATTCTAACTGGCAGCATAATAGCAACAATAACACATTGCTCACGACCGGTAATTGAGTTTAGCCTCCTGAAGGTTCTGGCTACTACTGACGAGTTTCCCATTAAACACAAAGCCGACGTCAAATAGGTAATATTCGTTTTCAAATAGGATTATTTTAGACTTCAATAAAAAAAACAATGATTGTCCAAATTAAGACGGCTTCCTAAGCCAAGTACACGATTTTATGCGTTTCCAAAATTTCAAATAAAATTATGAAGACGATAATGTTAGATTTCACACGAAGTCTAAGACCGTTCATATGAACAAATTCACCTGGTCTGTTAGACTTAAAATATAAACTGAATAAGGCGGCAGTCTGACTCAAAATGTAACTAAATAGGAAGCGGGTGTAACGCTTTCGTCACACGAAGAAATATAAAGTAGATTTAAGGAGATAAACAGCGTTATCTGTTACGCGGCACCATTTTAGTAAATAAATTTACACCGTTTAAGGCAAATTGAAACCTACACATACAAGTAAAATAATAAAGAAATATAGCATGTTGAACATATTGGTTGCTTACTAAATTATCAGTTAATGAAGTACGCACTTGGTTACAGTATTCCTGCTTTCAGAATCGAATTAAGCACGCATATTTAATATTTTTTAACAATAAAACAGCTTTAAATGCTATTATAAATTATGATTACTGGAAAATTGTCGCCTTAATTGTTTATTAGATGAAAGATTAATAAAGGCCTAAATGCGGCTCTCGAGAATGAACAGCTTACGGTGAATATTCTTGATTAGAATGTCAACAGTTAATTAGACAAAGGTCTGCAATATAATTCTAAAGAACTGTGTAAGATTTAAATTGAGGCAAAGAAATTTTTCAAATAAGATAGTAAAACTTACACATACATCTACTTAATAGAAATGCTGCGGCTAACATTTCTGTCATGAGAAATATGTGCAAAAACACGCAAACCAACCGCAGCATCGCTTGTTTGCGGAATATTTTGGATAGGTAATATCGATCAATTTCAGTCACTCAGTTTTCTGACGTGCGCAAATGACGAAACACAAAGGTGTAAATGCACCATTATTTGGAACCAACAAAAGCTTTACAATATTGTATGACTGAGAGAGGTATACACTATATATGCATTATACTTTCAGGTTTGCAAATGTGAAACAAAATATGCTAAATTTTAAACGAATATCTTAAAGGACGGCAAGTGTAAAAGATCAGCACAATCAAACTTTTAATAATGCAATTAACCGTTAGATACATTTCCAAATATATTTACATTTTTTCTAGCTATTTCTGGGTTAGATACTTATTAAATTTATCATAACAATTGCAATAATTTAAAGCTGTGAATAAAATATTCAGTAAAAAAGTCAAATCAATTATTACAAAAAATGATTTTCCATTATTCGGGTTTTGGTTAGAGGGAGCATTTTTTTCGCCACCTGCTATAATTTGACACTAAAAATTTCGGTGCCACTTTGTTTAATATTCTGAATTCTTATTTATATTTAAATTTATATTCTTAACAGAGAAACTGCGACTTTAATATAATTGTATTAATTGATACCGAAAAAACCGAAATATCTTAAATTAATTAAAGGAAATCCAGTTCGATTGGCTAAGCTAAACAGTAGAAATACTCTACATACAAGACTAATTGACATAACCAAATATTTAAGTTATTAATTTTGCGCGCTTGAAATAAACACCAATCCCATTGTATTTAACCCGTCGTCGGACAACATAGCAAAACTACCACCAATCGGTTAAATAAAATGGGGTTGGTGTTTATTTCAAGCCCGCAAACTTGATTTCAAGAATTATTACCACCACCTGCACAAACACTTATCGTTTAATCTAAGTTATTAGTCGTCGTAGGTAATAAAGGTATAAAATTAATAGAGAGCAAAGTTCAAACTTCGATCCTATTTGCAATAAGCGACATATTTCATATTTCCGCGCGTTCAGTCTGTCATATTTGTTGGGCACAGCTTTGTTCCGATCATAAAATTGTTTTATTTCAATGTGTGTTAAAGAAAAGCGTCGAAAATTTCTCAGAGACCGGTTTTTTGTTGGAACACGATAAATATTTCGTAAAAAAATGCTCGAACTTGCCAAATGACTAATCATTTCTTTAAGAGATGCTTAAAAAAATAATTTGAAACTGCAATTAATATCAAGAACCGTTTATGACAAGAGGAAAATACATTCAAAACTAATTGATATCTACAAAAAACACAATATTTGAGCACCGTATAGGAAGGTTTTATTCAAAAAGAATTTATGTTTTCATGAGACAACCATCACACAATTTTGACTAACTGTGCACAATAAAACATGCAAACATGACTATAAAAACAGTCAAATTGCGCTGATATCTTCAATTATAACAATCAAAATGGAAAAATGCAGAATTAAAATTAATGATGCAATGTTTGGCAGCGTAGATTAAATCTTTGACATAAGCAAAAATTATGAGAAAATCGTGAATGTAGTTATTAAATGATGAAAAATTAAAAATACACCAAAAATAAATTGATTGATAATGCTCAAATATTCTGACATGTCTATGTAATGAAATTTCCTAAAATGTCAACTATTTTGGCAACTGCCAAAATAAGCGAACACCAGTAATGATGACACATATCTTTTACCTTTAATTAACAAAAACGGCAGTGAATAAATACATTCTCAATACTAAAATCAAGATTTTCCTAGGTATTATAAGTTTGGCATCTTAAATTATGGCTACGCACTGTGATTAAATATGTTTAAACAAATATTTTATAGCTATTTTCGTGATTCGATTTAAAACTCCGAGTTAAATAAGTTCTGAAAAAAAGGTTGAAATTTTCGAACCGTTCAGTTCAATATGACTAAATATATCTAACTACCTACACACACATTCATACACACATACATAAATATGTGGAAACATACTTGCATATGTACATACACAAAAAGATAAATAAAACCATACATGCATATATACATAAATATACAAATGCACATATATATGCACATAAACATTAATTACTACATTCATGTATACAAACATGCATAAAAAGTTTTCTACGTTGTTCGATTAGTCAAATACAACGGGATTGGTGTTTACTTCAATCTTGCAGTGATGCTACCACAACCCGCACAATCAATGATTATTTAATCGTATTACCAAATTCCCAAGAAACTCCATGAAATGTCTTGGAGCCGGCTTATCCTCCAAAAGGAGTCAGCCGCAGTAAATTAAATTAAATTAAATTAATCGTATTACCTATAAATAAACTGCAAAGCCACAAAAAGTTAATTTTCGTGACTGCATAGAAAGTGTACAGCCGATATTTGCAGTCACGTACAATGTATGCAAGACTGCTAGAGGTGAGAGCAGCATATCTAATTTTGCTTTCCACATATATGCATTGCGGTTTGATCTTAGCTAATAAGTTCGTCTTCATAATCTGATGATTATCATGTATTGTCGAATCGGGCATTACGTGTGACTGAAGTTAGTTTCGCTATGCTGTGCTAACAGTTAGATACAAACGGCATTGGTGCTTATTTGAAGCTCACAAACGCGATTTGAAAAACACTTACATATGACTGATAATGTTCTAAAAGCCACTTGAAATTAAAAAAAATACTTGAAGGTAACCTAAGACTCCTTATTCCATGATCATACAAATGGAAACACAACGTAGCAAATCTTTTTAATATCTATTGTCTCATTAATTAACAACGTGCACGGAATGCGTGTAGAAGAAGGCGAATGAAATGTTAATATAGTTATATTTGTACCACGTCAACACAGATAATTCAAGACACCTGTGCGACAACATGCTCTTCGATAACATCATTGCAACGGACTTAAAGTTATGCCAATTGCGCCAACGACAAACACATCCGAAGATGTGGCCAAATATCCATTTATTTTTGCAATAGGTCCTACGGCGGGATTGGGCTCATTTTACGGATACGCATTCTGAATCAGGATAATTTTGAGAAGCATTCTAAGCATACAAATTTAGCGTTTTAAACAGTGTGTGTCCGTTTGTTCGGTTAGTCAATTTTTTGTTGATTTAAGGCACACCAAAGTGCATTGTCTTAATATTATTCAGATTTCTATGGTAATTATGAATAGTATTTAATAGGCAATTAGCTGACAACATTAGACGAATTAATACGGCTTAAGTTCACAGGACATTTTGAAATCAGAGTTATTTAATCCATTTTATCATAAATCGTCATTTATAGAGCGCTAGTCAAACGAAACCTAGCACGCCAGTTTAATTTAACTGTTTTATTCCGTACTGATGTTCTCTTTCCTACGAATTAATATTACACACAACTATCATAATGAAGTCTGTATAATTTTAAACACCATGCATTTACTTTCAATTCAACTTTTCCGGATTTTGTAAGCAATATCAAAATTATATCTCTCTTCCATTGATAGTGAGGTTGTAATTCAAGTCACCCTAACGTTTTTTGTACTTTCTTGTAGGTAGAAAGAAGATTCATATTGTACACCTTGTGCACAAGTTGCTTTATTAAATACGAATGATTTAAAATACGTTAAATTACGAGAATCGGAAACAGGTACTGACAGAACACGATTCAAACTCGACAAAATAGAAATGACGAAATTCTCGGCGACTGAATTATTTTTTCAAATGTACAAAAACGAAATTAACTCAAATAAAAGAACATCACATAGCTATAGCAGCAGTACAAAGAATTATTTTATCATTCCTGTTGGCAATCAAAGTATGATAAATGCTATGATTATCAAACTGCGGAAATCGTTTTAATGACACAAAAAACATCGTCCATATTGCTCTCTGAGCGTATGTTATAAAACAAAAATGAAAAATTTATATAAGAAGACATACTTGAAGAAATGTAACAAATCTAATTATTTCTTTTCGAGACCTGTGCTGAGTTGTCATAAGGAAAAAAGGTAAATTAGCGAGTTATATCAAACAATGCGATAGGCTCAGAGGCCATTTACAAAATTCAATTTAAAATTTATATAACCGTTCTTTGCGTGTTTGAAATGAACACCAGTCCTATTGTAATTAACTATTCGATCAAATAAACGGAATTGGTCTCAGTTACACATATTCGCGCGTTTCGGCCTCCCATGAACATAATCAGGGCACGACGACAAAGTGACCAGCGATGATCAACACGCAATGCATAAATTTTGAAGGCAAAATTAATATGCGGCTCTCACCTCTAGTAGTCCCGAATACATTGTACTTGACTTGAAATGCCGGCTGCACAACTTCAATGCAGTCGCGAACATTGACTGTTTGCAGCTTTCGCCACAAATATGTATATACAATACAATTACGCATTAATTGATTGCGCGGGTGGTGAAGTAAACACCAATTCTATTTTTCTAGCCAGTCATCGAACAACATAGCAAAACTACCGCCAGTCGCACGCACTGACGCGATTTGACCATCCATGATCATCATAAGATTACGACGGAAAAATGACTAACGAAGATCTATTCGCATTGCTTATATATGGAATGCAAAATTAGATATGCGGCACTCACCTCTAGTAGTCCCGCATAGATTGTACTTCACTGTAAATGTCGGCTACGAACTTTCAGTGCGGTTACGAACAATATCTTTTTTGCTGTTTTCGCCATATATATATATAGGTAACACAGTTAAATAATCTTTAGTTGCGTGGGAGATGACATAAATACTATAAGCAATTGTCCGTGCTTAAAATATAAACCAATCATATTTTATTTAACCAGTAGCAAAACATAGTAAAACTACCCTCTGTTATACGTACTGATGCGATTCGACCTTCCATGACTATAATAAGAGGACGAAAGCAAACTGATTAGCTAGTATCGAACCAAAATTCCGTCGTATTCCGATGATGATCAAGGGAGGTCGATACGCATCAGTAGGTGGTTCTGACGGTGGCTTGCTATATTGTTCGATTGGCCAAATAAAATAGGATTTTTTATTTCAAGCTCGTACACCTGATTTAAAGAATTTTTATCGCTACTCGTGCAAACGACGGCTGTTTGTTGGTATAAATCATATGATAATTCGTTCCTAATATTGTGAATTTTTGCGATTACGTCCAACAGAGTTATAATGAATCTTGTCAACATAATCGCAACACTCCAGAAAAAAATGTTATATGATGCATCAGTTAGATCAGCTTGTGGCTGCCATTATTGGTTGCTTCTTCGTTCAATATGTAAAAAGCAATTGAGCGGGATGAAGGACCGCTTTAAAACCTTGAAATCCGTGAAAAATTCTCGCTCCAAGCGCACTATGAACGCAGACATTTAAGTGCTGTTCATTGTCAAGATAAATTCAGAGACTAGGTTTATTCATTTAAATACGGCCTCAGAATCAAAGGAATACTCTGACACGAAAGAACTTCATCCCAGCACATATATTTATTAAGGGTATAATTTATTGATTAGCCAAATCGATATTGCCAACTAAATGTTTCGCTGTCGATAAAGTTCATAGAAAACAAATGGCTGGCAGAGCCAACTGAACAAAATTTGCCGTTCTATTTTTACTTTCGCGGCAAAATAACATATATGCAGCTGCGTATGAAGTATTGCGTAACCACGACCATATTATTCCTTATAGGATCACAAGAATATACCAATGCTAGCGTGAACGTAAAGTATATTAGTAGGTACGCATGCGTTTTGTGCTTACTGACAACTCATCAGTAGGAGCTGGTACTACCAAACATATAGTGAGTAGGAATGTAAGCATAAACAAAGCCAACTAAATAAAATTGAACACATGTTAATACGTGTCAATTTTTGTGGTTTCATGCGCATATAGTTGACAAAGTGTGTATTAGGTGCTGCGAACTTAGTAACAATTTAGTTCAATTATGACCATAAGGATAAACCAAAGGCAGCATGAACGGAAAATATAATCTCGTGCACATTTGTTTCGTGCGTACTGGCGACTCATCAGTAGGAGCTGGTATTACGCTCTTTATCCACTATATATTTGGGCGAGGAATGAGGACGGTAAAATCTCCTAAAAGTAGCCCAGAAATTGGCCACAAAATATTTAAGAATTCAAATTGAGGAATGCGGATGTAAAAAACTTGTTTTGTACAATAAGGATCAGATAATTTCATGCCTGATGGCAGCAGTTTTGAAACCTTTTATCAAAAGCAAATTCACATGCACTTTGTGCTTATTGATGTATTTATCAGGTAGATGATAAGCACCAGTGCCAATACCTTACTGCTTGTCGCAATTCGAATTAGTTATGATATCATACTTAATATCATACTTACAGTATGATTTTATTTTAATGAGTGCCAATACCTTACTGCTTGTCGCAATTCGAATTAGGTATGATATCATACTTAATATCATACTTACAGTATGATTTTATTTTAATGAGGACAGCCACTAGAATGTCACAGATTGAACCAAAAAGATTTCGGTGACAAACAGAAAATTATTTTGAAATTTTGTTGCGGTGTGTACACTTCAATCAATTCAATGCCGCGTTTTGCGTACGCGGGTAATAGCTGTACACGGGCAGTTACACAAAGATCCGATTGATCACACTTTCCAATTTGTTTTTTCTTTGATCGGATTGACTTCTTCTTTTTTCAACTGGAAAGATGTGATAGAACCGCATTTCTAGTTGAACAAAGAAGAAGTCAACCCGATCAAAGACAAAACAAAATTGGAAAGTGTGATCAATCGGATCTTTTTGTAACTGTCCGTGTACAGCTATTACCCGCGTACGCAAAACGCGGCATTGAATTGATAAACAGAAAATTAGTAGCTTTATATCCTATCAGAGAATAAGAACATGAAAACGAGCCCTACCTATAAAAATAAAATTAAATTAATATATTTATAAGAGAACTAGTAAATGTAGATTCCGCATAGAGCTGTTTTTGTTAATGTGCAAAAATAGTCCATCAACATAAACATTAAAAAATTGGAAAAAATATGTGAGCTGCGTAAACATTGTTAGGCGTAGTATCACGATTTATATTAAACTGCGCATATTTTCCTTAACATATGCAATACATCATGTATGCAACGCAAGTAAATTGCAATGTGCTTCTAAACCGAAGGGCTTGCATTCAAGTCCAAACAGTTCTCTTGTCTATCAACAAACAGTGGGGAATCAAAGAAAAAACGTTAGTCAGTCACGTAGATTGCTTCCAACGCTCTACACAATATTTAAATTATGTTATAAATATAAATATATATGCAGTCATATCCTGGCATATAATGTATGCATACCACCAATTGTATACATTTTTTCTGTCATAGAGTATATATGGATAGAAAACTTCAAATAAGTAGTATTTTCTTCAGGTGGAATGGTATTTGACGGATAATGGCATATTCGGCAAATGTTTCACAATTAGAGCACCGGTTGCGGAATTTGATGGTAAGTTACAGACATGCTCCCAATAAAGCAGAAACCGATCAACTTGAAGCATCTCCTTTTGTACATTAAAAATGTTTATTTTATACTAACAGCAAACACACACACGCATATATATATATATATATATATATATATATATATATATATATATATATATATATATATATATATATATATATATATATATATATATAGTTCGAACCCAAATATAAAATTAAATTTAGAAGAAAATAATTTTTTTCGTATATAATTTGATATAACATGATTCTTTGCATTTAGTCATCTGGACAGGTTAATAAAACAATATTCTATTCATACTTTCATTAAATAATGTGTCACACGTAGATGTGTAAAAATATTTTGGTAAAAATTCTTAGTCACTAAAACACACTAATTTAAATGTGTTATAGCGTGTTCATGTATAAATATTGTGCGTGTGCTTGTGTACGCGCGTTAAAGCTGTGTTCCGGGATGTCCAATGGAGTATTTTCTGTGACCTGAAATAGCTTATATCCGTTGAAGTCGATTGCAGTCGTTTACTGGTAATGCGTATTTGACGCTTAATTTGTAATTCAGTCTTGTTACTCAACTGTACGCCTGTTTTTCTTGTTCTTTTCAGCTTATCCTGTTTTTCTTCCTGTAATAACTCTAATTTTTTTAATGCGGCTGACAATTAAACATTGACTCATCGGGTGGCGATAAAAAATTCTATATATCACGTATGCGAGCCTGAGATGAGTACCAATCTCATAGTATCTAACCAATCACACAAAAATGCAAAACTACAAATAGTCACACATTACGACACATCCAACCGTTCTATGGTAATTATCTGAGCACGACAGAAAACTGAAAAACATGGATGAAACCTCAATGCATATACTTTAAACAAAAGGGCCGTGCGTTGGATTCTTGCTCATAACCGTCACAATAGTTGCCCTGTGTGAAAGAAACCATGATCTAGTAGAGTTTTGCATTTGCCGAACTGTATCAAGTTTATTATATTTCAAAAATCGATATTTATTATTAGCCCAATAAATATCATTTTGAATTTGTACAGTAATGTATGCCACAGTACTGTGGTTTTCTCATCGATGAAAAAAGCGCGTACAAACTAGAAAACGGGCAAAAAACCAATTTTCATTTTCTGCTTATTGAACGAAAATGCTCTTATCAGGCTGATTAACATGGAATTAAATTCAATTCCGAATTTATATTTATACTTTAAGGTTCACATGAATAAATTGTGCATTAGTACTATTCCAAATATACACCGAATAAAGAAAACCTATTTTAAATCAAATATTATTAAAAAAAGATATTAATCGCAGTAAAGCCAGTCGCCAAATAAAGAAGTAAAATTCGACAGCTAAGCAGAAAGTGTATTTATCTCAAATTGTAAACAGAATACTGACTTTCTTCTGTTATAGATATTAGTTTTTTCTAAAAATTTAAGAGCAGCATAATAGCAAAAAGGTCTTTGACATTCCAACGGGTAAATATATATTGGAAGCATAAGTTGCATAAGAAAGTTGATATGTCGGTATCTTTAACAATCTTCGGTTCTAAATTGAGTCAATTTAAATTAGTTTTATATTCAGAACAGCAGAGCTTGGATAAAGTTGCCTCTATCTGAAGTCTATCATACATGAAAAAATATGAGCATTAGCTTTCTAAATCAGTAGCTTTAGACAGACCCATGCACACAAGCTAAACCAGTTTTTGATGACTAATAAAAACAGATGTAATAAAATTTTGTTTTGTTGCAAATGACATAATGATTTGCGTGGTCAACAATAAATGAAATGAGACGTGGCGAATCCCTCAATAATTAAAGCTTATACGAACAATTTTGGAAACGGATTTGCCTTTGAAGCCGATCTTTCTCCATCTTATACGGTATACACACAGGTTTGTCAACTAAGCAATTTGTGGCGAACCCGAGTGCACCATTGGGATATCGTAAGAAGTGCAACACTCAACAATTTGTGCAAATGGCATGAAATAATGATGAAAAAACAATAAAAAATATTCCAGCTTTTGTGTTTAACACGGGTTGGGTTAAATAGAGCGAAACACTAAAAACTAACAATTGTACAACCACACAGTTTAATTGGTAGTGAGACAAAAAAGAATCTGTCCAAGATCAGACAAGACACGCGCATGAAAGCACAAATAAATCAGCGAAAGCGCATTGTCGATGAAGAACAGCAGCAAAACAAAGACATTTGGTAGCGTATTAAATATGTTAACTACACAGCGTTTAAAAAATTTCGCTTACTGTTATAGCTGGAATGACGAGATCCTCAGCACCCTGTACACAAATAACGAAACGCCCACAAGCGTAACACAAATGTAAGCATGATAAACGAAGTAAGATTTTCTTCGTGTTGTATTAAATTGTAGAAAAAGATTGTGTCTATGCAAATATTTACGTATACACAACTTTGAGTCTGTTGGTCAAACGTTTCGATTCCACAACGTGCGCGCATCTAATTGATGAGTCAATCGACCAAAAAACACTGGCTAAGACAGAATTCTGCCACCCACAAGCATAGGCAATGAACCAGCCAGCCCCGAACTTCAGCAGTTATAAATAACGCATACATTGAAAGAATTTCTTCTTTAACCGAGATAGTTAGAAACCAAATTTACAAACACAAACACAAAGACATAAACACAAGTTAGAAGCTTACATCGATGATGAGCTTGCCGCGTGACTTTTGACGCTCCTTCGCTTTTGCCTTCTTCTGACGATCCTCGATGATCTTCTCTCTCGTTGTGCGATATTCTAATGCGAACTCTGCCATTGTTCTACAAAAATGTCCAACTGGCATACTTGTTGCCCTACCTAACGAAAAGCCCAAGTAGACTAGCATTTGTCGGAAGCGATTCATTGTACGTCGGTAGGCGATCTTCAAGCATATTATCCTCTGCATTGCGTCGACAATAAATGCATGCATTCTACAGTTTTGGATAATGAGTTCAATGATGTCAATGACGTAGTCCACGATTAATGGATAGAAATTAGTGGTATAAAAATTTTTAATCTAGAGATTGATACTAGATAAATAAAATAATATTTATTTAATTAGTCAGATTTAGAAAGCATCGCCGCAGACTTGATAAGATTGCGTCATAATAAGACAAAAAGCATTCTTTTAAAATGAAACCACACAAAAGATGCTGTGTAGTTATGCATTAAGGTCGAACGCGAAGAATTTAGCAATAGAAGCTCATCTTACTTATTTTGTGCAAATAATTATGCTTGAGTTGATTAATTGCAAACATAATATGACTTGACCGTATAAAAAGTGTTGCGGGGATATAACATATACGCTTTTATATCGTGAATCGAGTAACGAGTTAATTTAAAAAGAACCAGGATAATATTCCAAAATCCATGTGACCAATGTTGAAATCTCTTGTAGGCATGCGCCATTTTTGTAGGAACACACACTACGCCAAATGTCCACTATATTAAACGAACATTGGTTTCGCGGATGGTGACAACATTAATATAAATCAAAGTTGCGATTTTGATACAAAAAATAGACCACATATATACATATTATACACTGAGTAATTTATAAAAGACAATTCATCTAGTTAACCGGCTTATGTCTATGGGCAAATATTCACGTATTTCCGCGGACAGGGCTCGAACCTGGACACGTCTGCTTCAAAATCAGTTACTGTAACCACACAGCCCTGTCCGTGGCAAATTCTGGACAGTACTTGAAGATTTCTCAATAAGGCTAAATTGGTCGGCTGGGTAAATTTACATTTCTACAATTCCACAATGCATAGTTTATACTGAAAAATGTATGCATATAATGGGACTGGTGTTTATATCAAGATCGCAACCTTGACTTAAGTTGGAAGGGAGATATTCAGCTTAGAAAAATGAGCATCCAAAAGGAATGCAGTAAACCGGTGTTTGAGATTAATAAATTTGTATTCAGTAGCGCTTCTAATTTAACACGACCGAAGAAGATAGGTTAGTTCAAGCTCGCGCGATACGCAAATGTTACGTTATAAAAAACACGATACATTATCAATACCGATGTAAGCAAGCGAATAAAAGGGCAAACTGCAGTTAATTACACGTTTCTTACTTATGCGCAAGATGGGAGGCCTTTTCAGTGCTCTTGAAAATAAGTTGATAGTGATCTTCCGAACGTTTAACGTCGCGTTCTAGACGCTCCAGCTTTATTGCTAATTCGTCCCAGTCTGTACGGTGACATCGACACAAGGCTCCCAAATCTGAGTGCAGATCTGAATATATAAAGCAGACAATATAATGTATTTTTAAAATAATCCATCTAAATATGCGACTCTTTTCTTTAAATCAAGTTTGCGAGCTTGAAGTAAACACCAATCCCATTGTATTTAACCATCTTCGAACAACATAGAAAAACTACCGCCAGTCGCACGCACTGACGCGTCTTCCACTGTCCATGATCATCATCACAATACGACTTATAAACTGACTAGCGAGGATCAAACCGTACGAATATATATATATATATATATATATATATATATATATATATATGCAGTAAAGTATATATATATAAATATATATATATATATATATGGAAATCAAAGTTAGATATACGGCTCTCACCTCTAGCAGTCTCGCATACATTGTACTTAACTGGAAATGTCGGCTGCACAATTTTTCTATGCAGTCACGAACATTAGCTGTTTGCAGCATTCGCCACACAAACACACACACATAGACAATACAATTAAACAATAATTGATTTCGCGAGTGGAGCTTGATTTAAACACCAATCCCATTGTATTTAACCAGTCTTAGAACAACATAGAAAAATATGCCACTTTCCATTGCCGCGTTTTGCGTACGCGGGTAATAGCTGTACACGGGCAGTTACACAAAGATCCGATTTCTCACAATTTCCAATTTTGTTTTGTCTTTGATCGGGTTGACTTGTTCTTCGTTCAACTGGAAATGCGGTTCTATCACATCTTTGTTTACTGGCGACGTTTCGGTGCCTACTTTCCAGCACCATCCTCAGGCAACACAGTACAACAATAGCAGATTTAAGCAAATGTGGCCAGTAAACAAAGATGTGATAGAACCGCATTTCCAGTTGAACGAAGAACAAGTCAACCCGATCAAAGACAAAACAAAATTGGAAATTGTGAGAAATCGGATCTTTGTGTAACTGCCCGTGTACAGCTATTACCCGCGTACGCAAAACGCGGCATTGGAAAGATTCAAGCTGACACACCGCAAAATATTAACTTCAAAAAATATGCCACCGTTCGTTTCTGCGCAGTTCTAAATATTTTTCCATATTACCATCACACTTGTAGCACTTGTCAAATTGACATCGATTATAGGGTAATAAAATACAAAGATCGCAATACACACAAACTGGACAGAATTTCGAATAAAAATTAATGTTTTAATACCCCATTTCGTTCATCTCTTCAATGATATAAGAAAAAGAGGAAAATGTTATTTTCTAAAACATTATGACTATTATAGGCCTCTATGTTAATCAAAGTAAAAATGGTCAACTGTGCTACACTGAAAAGATATTTCGAAACTAAATAAATGGTGCAAAGCTACAAAGATCACACAATAGGCACCAAAGTGAACAGAATAAAAGCAAAAATAAACAGGTTTTTTATTATCTTGCTTTTCATAGCAAAATAGTTCATTAAGACAGGAGTTTCTTAAAACATCTATTCTAATGGCATGTGACATTTGGGTCTTGCCATAAATCCAAACATGAGCTCAAATTCTACCTTTGATCCTCAGAGCTTACTAAAACTAAAACCAAAGATATATATTATCTAATATATCAATAATTTATCAAAGATGTATATAAATCAATGTATCAAGAGTTATAACCCTAAAGGGCTGACAAGTTATGTCATGCTTTGCATTCATATCTTGCTTCCAAAAAGCTTTTTTTAGTAAATACTTTGAATTTTATTGATTTTTACACAAAAAGCAACAAACCGTTTCTGCATTATTTCAAAATAGCCAAATACCCCACAATTGTATTATTTTAAGCGTAAATTTTATCAATTTCATGAATTAAAAATCAACTACTAAGTAAATATTAGAATTAACTTATTTGACGAACTTTAAAATATTTTTTCGTTACAAGCTAGGAAAGAACTAAAAGATAAAGCAAATTCTAAATTTCCCCAATAATGTACAATTATAGAAGTGAGCATGTCTCGCAGTTCATTATTGATATACACTCTCACATCCCATACAACGGCACGCAAATAAATTCCAATAGGTTAACGCCCATTAATCAATATAATTTAGAGGAAAACAAGGTCTAGCTCACAGAACATGCAAAATACTGTCTGTAAACAAGTCTAAATACAGGAGTTTGTAAAGAAAATACTCGTTACCACGATTCAGTTTTGGATACAGATTCAACACGAATGTTAGTTTTTTGAAAATTAAATAAATATAAGATCTCGGTTATTTACAAATAGAAACGGTATTTAATACACATGAATGCGGATTCTTTACTGTATTCTAGAAACACTCTACCGTCTATTAAGGACCAGTTTATATGCGGAAAATTCTTGCCGTAAAATTTACAATCAAAAAGGTGCGATTTACCTATATTAGGATCAACTATCCAGGTAGTTACAAATTTAACCTGTTCTTTCAGGGGTGATTGAATTGCACTCTCAGTTCCGCAGTGGTCCGATTGATCCACATTTTCAAGTACGCGTTGAGTTAAGCTTCGTGGTGGCCAGAAAATCGTGGATACGTCAAATTTCATGATCGCACTATGCAACAAATAACAGCGACGTGCAAAAGATAGTTGCGAATATGTCAACTCGACTTTGGAAATATTTTGGCATTTCCACGTTAATTCAATCAAGTCCGAATTATTAGCATAGAAACGAGCATGATCGTTTTAAGCACAGGAAACATTATGCGTTCTACTAGTTTCTTGTGATGATACTAAATAAATATTTTCTAAAGGCAGTTTTATAGGCAAAAGTCTGCAAAAGGCTAGTTTTAAACCGCGCCAAGTGGAGAAAGTTGACCAATCTTTTCCTTAAACCATTGTCTCTTTTGAATTATGCTGTGTGGTTTCTGATAAACACGCCTCGAACTCAGGAATGCCATTCGAACCAAAGGTAGGCTGAACTAGCCTATCTTAAAAATTTATAGCAAAATATTTTCTATTAGATTGGGATAAGCGAAAAACAAAATAAGTTATTGCATTAACGTGCTTTCATTTCGAAAAGTGATATACGTTACAATGTATTAATAATTGTGGTCGAACGTATTGTAGTTTTTGATTGCCCATACAGAAGGTTCTGAAAGCGTTCTGGTTTACAAAGACAAATATTGTAAATCGCAATTGTAGATCACTTGGAGGCCAGTAAAGGCAAGTTGGAATCCATCGTGTGTTTGAAGGTGACAATATTGCACTTATACTAGGGAGGTAGCACCACTAATCACCTTCATCCCAGTGTGCTTTCAGGCTGGACAAGGTATACAACTTACGCTAAGAGCCAAAGGCAGATAGATAAGAACGCTAGAATTTTGAATATATTAGATGGGTGTGACGAAAACTGAAATCAGTTTATGTTCATGACTGTTTAGAAATTGTGCAGCCGACATTTCCAGTCGAGTACAAAATATGCAAGACTATTATTATAAGTGGGAGCCGCATATCTAATTTTGCTTTCCATATATATGAAATGCGGATCGATCCTCGCTAGTCAGTTTGCCGTCGTACTATGATGATGATCATGGAAGGTCGAAACGCGCCAGTGCGTGCGACTGACGGTAGTTTTTCTATGTTGTTCGACGCCTGGTTAAATAAAATTTGATTTTCATTTTGTTTGTCTACTGCAGTTGATCCACAATCCTACAATGTTTAACCAGTTGCGCAGCACAGAAATACTGCTGTGCAGTAAATAATCATCTAAAGAATCAACAACTTTCTAAAAAAAACCATTATTTCTGACGTCCTATTAATGCACTTCACTTGCCTGTACTGTTGGGAAACTGATCCAACACAATGCTTGCGACGTGGTGCAACAATGTAGTCTTCTGCTTAGTGTCCTTTACCTCTGGCAGTCTAGACAGGTAGTCCAAATTGAAGCCACGCACATTGGTGCCATTCAGGAAGTTGCCAATCGTTAGGATGGTGGACAGAATGTAGCGCAGTGTTTTACTTGTAACAATCTCCTTCATGCCCTAAAATGAAGAAAATAAAATAAGGCTCAAATTAAGTCATTGAGCTGTACGTAAGCCGCGGTTAAAGCAGGCTAATGCAGGCATTGTGAAAATATTAATTACTGATAAGCAGGAGGCAGAATGTTACCGAAGAAATATGATTCAATTCACCGTCGTTTTTGCATACTACCAAGTTGAACTCGTTTTAGAGGATCAGGCCATAATTTAAAAACAATTTTTAAATAGACTATGACTCTCGCTCATTTGAATACAGTTACTTAATCAAAGAAGAAACTGTTGCAATGGCATGTCCATAATTGACCAATTTAAACACACAGTGTAAATGTGAACTTTCGTCGCATTTCATAAGTATAATGTTTTAAGTAAGTTATGCAAAAATATACTAAAACGCGAAAAAGGGTTGAGTATTAGTTAATACGCACCAAATAACAAATTAGTTCCAATAGAATCATAAAGATTTACCAAAGTCACAATAAGCAAAAGTTTTAATCTCGTATACATGTGTTTTTCCTGCTTATGTATGACTCATCGATTGTAACCAGCACTACGCCCAATATACACTATATGTTTTGTCAAGTAACGAAGGAAAGTTGAACAGTCCAACGTTTCTAGACAAAATATAATGCTCGAATAGGACCTATTGAAGATTTCTACGGTTGAGTTGCCGGTGAGTGCGAAACGCATGTGCACCTGATACAATAACTTTCGTTCATGCTGACTTTGGTTTATTCTTCTGGTCCTATTTGAACTAAAAGTACCCAATTCCTAATACGATATTAAATATATATATATATATATATATATATATATATATATATATATATATATATATTAGTTCTTCGAAATAAGCAATACTCAAATAATGTAAAATGGTTACAATAAGTAATAGGCAAAACAACTACAGCATTAACAACATTGACAATCGAAACTAAAAACGACTACAACTGACACTACTAAAGCTACTAATACTAAGTGTACCACAGAAAAAGTTATTACTACTATTACTGCAACCGACAACACTAGCACTTTTACTACAAAACATGAACAAGAACAACAACTACTACTACGAATTTTACTACTCCTATTAATGAGAGATCTATTTTTTTACTATTGCATGATGACTGATACTACTAATACTTATACTACTACTACCACAAATAATAATAAAGTAATGCTATTTTTTATAATAATAATAATACTAATACGATTACTATTACTTCTAAAAACACTACTAATATAATAATAATTTGAAGAAATATATTATTTGTGATAATATTATTATTACTAAAAGCACTATTGCTATTAATGCTATTCCTAATAATAATAAGAATAATAATTAAAAAATAACAATAATTACTATATTCATAATAATGTTTATAATATTAATAATAATTAGAAGAAATAGCATGATATTTATAATTATAATAATGCAAACAATAATAAAAAATTGAAAAATTGGAACAAAATTAACAAGCATATAAATAACAATAATAAATTGATATTGCTAATATTAACATTATTAATATTATTATTTAGAGCACTACTGATATTTTTTTTACTAATGCTACTAATAATATTAACAGTTATACAAATAATGATGTTTTAACTACTAATAATACTACTACATCAAATAATCATATTACTTGAACAAGAAAGGCAATTATCAAAAAAGAAACATTTTTAAAAATTTTGCTAATACTATTATTATTATTATTATAGTAATTATACTACTGCTATTAAAGTTTATCAGACGACTGCGTCGTTGAAATATTTAGCTGAATAAATTAAATGCGAAGAAGAAAAACCAAAAAAAGAAACTTAAAGCATACCTACATAGTGCATTTTATCACATGGAGGCCTATTTGTTGCCGGATGATTGCTTCGGTAATAATTTTACAAATTTGTAGCAATTAATCCAAAAAAATAGTTCAAAATTCAATAACGCGCTAACTTTTTTTATATCCATAAAATATTACTTCATCATAAAAACGTGAAGGATTTTACATCCTCCAATTTTTAAAATATACTTTTAGCAGCATTTACAAGCGTTTTACAACCGGAGGTTAATCTATGCGCAGAAATAGCACGACTATCTCTGTTTTATAGTTGTTTACTCGTGTTAAAATAACTAGTTTAGAGACATTTAACCGCCTAAAATAACCGCCTGTTTTCCCATAATCCAAATTATTTGGCTTCAAATGTTGCAGAGATAAATGGACAACATTGTAATTTATAGCTTCACATTAGAAAACAAGGTATTTAATAAAGTCACAAACTTCGAAAACGGGAGCTTACGGAAAGTCGTACATCAAATCAAGCTAAGCTTGAAGAAATATGCAATTAATAAAGTTTTTATGTATGAATGTATGTCTGGTCGTATGTGTGTATGTATGTATGTATGTATGTATGTATGTATGTATGTATGTATGTATGTATGTATGTATGTATGTATGTATGTATGTATGTATGTATGTATGTATGTATGTATGTATGTATGTATGTATGTATGTATGTATGTATGTATGTATGTATGTATGTATGTATGTATGTATGTATGTATGTATGTATGTATGTATGTATGTATGTATGTATGTATGTATGTATGTATGTATGTATGTATGTATGTATGTATGTATGTATGTATGTATGTATGTATGTATGTATGTATGGCTGTATGTATGTGTGTCTATATGTATGTATATATAGATATATAAGTATGTATGTATGTATGCATGT